>CM021100.1:337797283-337937186 GCA_007115665.2 Sequoiadendron giganteum | reverse complement strand
ATTTAAAATTTAATTGTGGAATTTAAATTCATGTGTAAAAGGTCCAATTAGTAATTTGATTTAATTGGAAATATATATATATATGATATTGGGTTATAGTCCAAATATTGATTTTATTTTAACACAATAAGTTAGGGAAGAGACCAAATGTTAATTTGATTAATTTTATAATGATTTAATTTGCAAGGGCAATTGGTTATTTAATTTAAAGCGAAATGTTTTGAGTTATAGTTCGAAATACTTATTTTGTTAAGAGCAATTAGAGAATAAAATATTATTGTAATTTCTCACCTATCCGAAAAGATGAATTCTTAATTCAGTTTTATCGATATAATGAATTACATAATGAAATGAGAAATGGATTTAGAGTATCCAAATGCAGTTTCTTCTATTGCCTTCAATGATTATGTCCTTTGTGTTTATGCTTTCAGAATGGGTTGAATACCTGTTAGTTTATAAGTCTTCCCAATGGTCTATTGTTTGTGAGGGTTGTCGTTGTGATGTCAACCTATTGTTTGAATTCTCTTGATAGTGCATGGGATCATGTTGTTTTAAAAGTAAATTCAGGAATTGATTATTATGAAGAGACAATTAATTATTTTCTATTTGAACAATTTATTTGTTGAGAATGTATATTTTATGGTTTGAATAAATGGATGTATGTAATAAAAGTTTGGAAAGGCAAACTTTTAGATGAGATTAACATAGGGTGTTGTTGGAAAATTAGAAGAAATATAAGGTTTGGGTTAGGAAATTGAAAAGAATTATTGTAGAAGATTTATGTTAGTTTTAAAGGAAAACAATGGATTCGACTTAAATTATTTGAACTAGTCTATCCTTTATTATAAAGGCACTTATTTAGTTTTTTTTTCAATTTATTTTGAAAGGGCGATAGTTATTATGTTTTATTTCCATAGAGCAAATTAATCGTTGTGGTTGGAATATTAAAGAATCTATATAATTGAGTTTATTAATATATATGTTTGGTGTATATATAATATGGAGCATATAAAAATATGTTAAGGATTAATTCATTATATTATTTCATTTTAATAAGATGTATCCAATATATTATTGAATAGAGATTTAAAATGGATTGATTAGTGTATATGGGTAAATGGGTAGAGAAACGATATTTTATTGTATTAAAGCGATTGCATGTTCTAAAGAGGAAATTGAATGAAATGTAAGATTTGGTTAGGAAATGGAAAGAGTTTACTTGCAAGGATTTGTGTCGATTTTAAAGTAAATTAAGAAGTTGTTTATATTGATGAGGCAAATAGTTATTTTAGTTTATTATATTTCAATTAGAGCAATTAATTTATTGTGAATGAAATATGAAAGAGATATGGATTTAGTATATCCAAAAATAGTAATTTTCTCGTGATTGTCTTAAATGTTCTAGTTTCTCTATACTTCGTAAAGGGATGTAAGTTTAAATTGTTTGAGACTTCCTATAATAGAAATAGAAGTATGGGTATATGATTATTTGAGTTAACCCTGTAAGTGTGTCTTTGACCTTGTTAACTTTACCTATTGAATGAATATGGATTTAGGAAATCCAAATGTTAGATTTGATTAATGACTTGAATGCTTTTGTTACCATGTCGTCAAGTTGCATTATGGATTTTGGGATTTAGTGTTAGCCCTAAATTATAAGTCTTCCAGAAGAACTTAGAAGATAAGAGTGGTTGAATCTTTATGCCATCCAGTTGTTTCCTTGGGTAGTGCATGGCGTCTTTTCAGTTTTACCCGGTTTCCATGAACGAGGATGTTTTGTACCTCTTATGAAAGGAGTGGACTATGTGTTTGTTGCCTCCAAAATGTTTGGAGCGAGTTCTATCATTTGTATCCTCCTTGTGTTGGAGTGGTTTTGATGCCTAGTTGGTATGCACTTGTATCTCCCTTGGTGGATTGTTTGGGTGTGTTGTCGAATAGAAGAGTGGCTTTTGTTAGTGGCCGGAGCCCAAAGTGGTAAACCGGGTAACCTTCAGAAGTGAGTTAATCAAGTGATAATTAAATTAATGTACTTAGATGATTTGGATGCATTCACACTAATCAAGATAATTTAATCCTCACTCATAGACACAAGGGCTCGTTTAAACTTGGGATGAGTGAGAAGGCTTGGAATGGCATAGTCATTTATCTCATTAGTATGAGAGGTATTTGATGCTGCATGAGTGAGTATGAGTGTCGGGATTTAGTTGAGGCCACCAGGATTACCGGAGCTTATGAAGGATGCCTAGAGGAGATCTCATGACTACTATGCGATGACACTCTATCTAGGATAGCTGTTGTTAATTATTTTATGTGTATGGTTCTCTGAACATACTTGATTATTATTATGTCTAGAAGCAATGTGACCTATGTCAATGATTTTTGATTTGTACTTGTGTTGTACTTGAGTTGAACTGGATTTGTACTTATTGATGGCATTTATTTGGTTATGTTAGTTTGAGTCAGTATGAGTCTGCCTTTGGTTAGTGAATTATAGATATTTGTCCATATTACTTTGTTACTATCTCCTAGCATGGGGGGTGGGCCTTCGGGTACCACTTGGTTGGGTGGAACATGCACCAAAACCATTGGATCCCCATCTATCTTCAGTACTTGGTGGCGAGACATCCAGATGGACAGCGCACGGTTCTTGTTGTAAATTCTTGCATTGTAATATCTCATTATGTATCAGTTATTCATCCCTTTTTTGTTATGAGGTGGAGTTATATAACTGTAATACATTTGTACTATTGTCTCATTCTAGGAATGAGTGATGTAACTATTGGATAAAGATAATGATTATGAGATTGTATCTTGGTTGATATCTTATTATGCTATGTGGTATTCTTATGATGTATGATGTTTATTTCTTGAAGTTTATAATGCTACGGTTATATGTAATGTGTATGTGTGGGTTTAGGTAATCCTAACCTTGTAGCCTTAGAGGTTGTTGTTAATTATTAAGTGAATGTGTATGTTAAATTCACTTTATAAAAAAAAGAAATTGGTTCGCTTATGATGTTAATTACAACTCCCTTTAAGGTCACTTGGCGAGGCATTACAAGTTATGACATGAGATCCAATAGATAGAGTATTCCTTCATAGGAAATGGTTTGGTTGGGGTCATGTAAATGATAGATTTTCTAGGGCTTGGAGGAGCCACAAAATCTACAACCATATTTACCGATTTCTCAGCCGACAAGGAGGGAGTTTTTTTAGAAGATTTACAGATAGGGGAGAGTGCTTCTAAGAAATAATCTAGAGTATCTTCCAACAAATCAAAATATTTTTCAGAGAAGAGATCATTATAAACATGGAACATTATGAAAACAGATATGATGGTTCATGCTAAGTTCACCAAAATGTGATATAAGAGGGATTTGTTGCACATGGGTCCCTTTAATCTCAAGAGATCAGTAGGGAATGAACTACACTTATACACCTCAGTTTGAATGAATTGATAAAACTACAAAGAGAAATAGGAAAGTTACCTTAGAATATGAGAGAGCAAGACTCTAAGATTTCTACCACTGGTTGGAGAGCTCTCGACCAAAGGACATCAACATGATTTGAAGATGCTAGTGTGTCGCATTTTCGTCTAAAATGCACACTTGCATCCTTAGTTGCAAGGAGCTCTGGAGCTCAAGCTAGTAGAACTAAATTTTTCCTCTAAAATTAGGTCAAGGTGTGTTCAGTTAAATAATCAGACAAAAATTTATAGTCTAAGGAAAAACACAAAAGAGGAGGACAGGTGTAGGCTCATCATGGAAAAAATAGGCCGTTAAGTGGCAATAAATTCAAAAAAATCTGAGTTAGGAAACTTGACGTATAATTTTGAATAAGTTAACTATATTATTTCAAAAATATGTAATAATATAATCTGTTGCAAATTGAATTTAGTTTCTAAACTACTAGTTTTATTTTTGTTTTAAAAAAATCTATTTGGTAAAAATTTGAAATTTCAATGCAGTAGTACTTAAATTTCAAGGAAAAAATAAGAAGCAGGTGTGTGTTTGACCACCCTAACCACAATAAAATGATATTATTTTTTAATAATATTTTAGATATAAGTAGAAGACTCATTTTCCAATGTGATGCATTTTTTTTGTAATTATTTTCCAAGTAAATAATTAATTATGATTTTTTTATTACAACTTTTGGAAAATATAAAAACACGTACGTCTGACCACCTTAACTTGGTCAAAAATTCATGAAATTCAATTCTTTTTTTAAAATCCTATATTATGTGAAGCATAGAATGTGACGCATGTTTCAAGTTCAAAAAATGTGATACCCTTTGAAAGCTATAGATGTTTTTCAATCAGCCTATCAATCAGGACTTTAGTCATAATTCAAATAGAAAATGAATAATAATTAATTATTAAATTTAAAATAAATCATAATTTATATTGGTGGAAAGATAAGAATCTCCTTAAAAAACCCTTTTCATTTCATCAATTTTGGGTTAAAAAAAAGTCATTAGCCACATGGTCCATGATATCACTTACATATCACCACTTTTTGGCCCATCATGATCCTGCACATACCTGGGAGCTTGAGGGAAGATCACCTTTTACCATTTGTTTGAATATTTTCTCTAAGCCTTGCTTCATAACCTGCACAAAAAAGATCAAGGGGAAAACATTGGGGTTGTATAGGGATCTTCCTCAGTCAAAACCTATTTTTGGTGTGTCCACCTCCATATATAACTAGGTTTGGAAAGGAGAGTAAATAAAGTAAACAAAGTGTGTGGTGAAAGAAAAACCTGCTCCAGAGTAGATCCCGCACCACAAATTAGTAAATGGACAAGTGAGAAAGAGTGATGGGAGAGAAATAGTAACCCATAGGTCAAGACCCTCTTTGGAGCACATGGGCACACCATTATGTGCTTGCTTGAGAGTTGTAGCTGCTTAGAGAGTTGTAGCTGCTGGAGGGACCTCAGTCTACCATGAATTTTCTTGTAGAAGTTTTTCTATTAAAGGATGGATATTATCCAAGATGAGAGCAAGTAGTAGTAGTTCTTCAACTGATATCTTACAACCCCAAATAAGAACCAAAAGGGGCTTTTTCATGCATGCAAGCATGGCACAGAGTTGTTTCATCCGAGACCTAACCACCAAGACATGTGTCATAAGGGTTAGGGTTCTAGATTTTTCGTTTCAAACCTAAAAAACTATGGGGATGCTAGCGCACCACACAAATTTCCACGTGTAATGCAGTTGTCCAAAGCCTATATTTTTAAGAAATGCTATGTTAGGCTTCTTTCATTTCTCCATGTGTTTGCATGGATTCAGAATCACAAAATTCCAACTTATGAGATTTTTCCAATAATGTTTCTAAGGTGTCATAATTTCTACGAAAGATGCAAAAATGTGGAATTGACCCTAGGTGTAGTTCTACGAAATTACAGTTGATAATGGGATAGACTAAGCTATTGAATTTCTTATGTTAGTCCAATCTCTAGAACTAATCAAGGAAGGTAGAAATGATTATATTATTGATTCTATAAAAATAAATTCTTTAAATAGATGATTGTCATCTGATTTATGTAGTATTAGAATAAAAATATATATTGAGGTTCCCTCTTATCCCACCATGACAAAGGGAGTAGAGGATCAAGAAACAAAAATATATGATCATGGAACTTAAATATGTGTCAAGATAATAAATGTGTATTTGATGAAAAAAACTAGGGTCTTAGCTACCAACTAACCAAAGAGATTATACATAAGCTATTTTCTTACTATGTTAAATGATCTATTTATTCTATTAAGTATATTCATTGGTTTCAGAATAGCCTTCACCTTTATGAATTTACATTCTTATTCGTTTAGGAGACAATAAGAGGTGAAAAATAATAATTTTGGCTCATATTATCAATTATAACATTCATCAACATTTCATAATGGTGAGAGGTACTAAACTATTCCATATAACCTCTAATTTTTTATACATGTTAGGAAGTAATTTTATATATAGATATTTTACATTTGTAGGTACCATTGGTAATGCACTCTAGAGGAAAAGATAAGATATATAATTTTTAGAATTAGTTACAACAAGAAAATACCACAACCTATTACAAAATAATCAGTGATGTATGAGCTATGTACATTTTGAGAACACTAGAGGGATTTAATATAGTAGAATATTATCCACCCTCATTATGTAACTAATTAAGATATTTGGTTAATTAAATTCCAATTTCCCAAATGTGCATACTTGATAATGGAACTCTTTTTAGGATTGCTTTATATATTCTCCTATTATCCTAATTGCTTAGTTGCTTCTTTGGAAGTGACTAGGAAATTCTACACCTTAATTCATTTTTTTGAGGGATATGCATTGGGCTAGTGTAGTTTAACCTCTCCTTATAGAAAAAGGATAATTTTCCTTCATATTATCAATTAGAAAAAGGGTCTTATGGGAAGCTTTAATTTTTTATTTTAGAATTTCATTAAACCAAGAAAAAAAATCCAGATGAAGAGAAAATTGAAAGGTAATATAGGCACTAAATGGATACTAAATTCTTTTTGGCTAAATACTAGGATGGACATGAATTTAGAAATAAATCTTACTCTATGATTGTATTAGATTACATTTGAATATTTTTTATTATAGTGGAAAAATAGTGTAAGAATATTTAGTGGTATTAGATAAGACCATCCATATTGTTGATTGGTTAGTAGAAGATGTTACAAATCTCAAGGAAATAGTGAATCCAAAGGTAAAATTCATGAAGAGATGGGTAAATATTCAAACCATTGGCTTAATGGATAATAATGTAAAGTTTAATTGTTTTAATGGAAGAGGAAGAACTAGAATCATTGGGAGAGGATAAATTGAAAGAAAAATATTGGAAATTAGAGAAAATTGATGGAGAGGTAGGTTGTACTTATTCAAAAAAAAAAGGTATAAATAAAAACAAGAGTAAGGCCAATGAAGGGGAAAGGAAACCTCCACCTCATGATAATATTCATCCCTTCCTACTCAACATACTAGTTCACCCCCTTTTGAATCCACACCACTACCTTCAACTTCTACTACTTCCACCATAAAAGACACTATTCCTCCTACCATGCCAAGTATTTCAGCTATCCCTAATATTCCTATTTGTATTATCTCCACCATATTTATTTCACCCATTTTTTACTAATTGACATGTGAATAATTCATGTTAACCCCTATCTTCCTCATTACCCAAATATAACACATGAAATTTTTCATTCACTATTCCATCAACATATCCTTTCCATTCCACTTCCTTCTATTGACAACAATATTTTATTTCATATCTTTCATGTTTTTATTAGGAGATTGTTGTTTCAATTATTTGTGTCATGAATACAAAATGTTTGGCCTATATTTCAAGTGGCTCTTTGATTTCTAATTCCTAAGATCATATGGACCCTTGCTCATTATAGAATATTGAATATGTTTATGTAGAATTGAATGCTTAAGATTTTTATTTTTTTTAAATCATCTTATTTGATAACATATCAGATTTCGATAGATAAGAATAGTCAAAGTGAAAAATTCACTTATGAAATGAAAGATAATTTTGTTAACCAACCTATTTTAGAGCATACATAACAAGACTTTTTTGCTGAATTTCATGATGATGAAGAAAACAAGGAAAATAACAAGATTTTGATGTTCAACATCAAGATGGGAAGGTAATTGTTATAGAAAAAAATAAAACTACAATCCCGAGCATATTTATTATCCTCTATAGGAATAGGTTATAAAATAGTCAACAACATAAATTGATTATTATCATAGCTAAAACAAAAGTGACTAGTTATTAAGATTGAAGATTTGGATTTGGCTAAATTATTGAGTAGGATTGACTAGCCCAAAGAGAATAAGAAAGAAAAAATAAGTTCCCACTTGACCAAAGATCGAGCAGGGGCAACAATTTTGCATGTAGCGACATAAAAAAAATTGATAGGGATAAGAGAGACCTTGGCCCACAAGATTTTAATGTATTTAACTTTTATTTTAATCATAACTAAAAAATATAAGAAAATAAAGAATTACATGGGTGTGTAGATATTATTGTGAAAATGATGAATAAAGTTGCAGCTACAAAGAATCAGGTTAAATAATAAGTGACCTAGTTATCCACATTTATTAAACATTTAATTGGCACCATATAGAAGGAATAATGTATATTTTCCCATTATAGTTTTATGAAAATCAAAAGTGGATTGGATGGAGAAGATAAATTGTATGCCCAAGGAGACACAAGCATGGCTTGATAACATTTTCTATTTGGAAAATATTATAATAGATCATAGACTCTAGATGTAGAATAATTTATTGTCTCTAGGGAATGAAACCAATAAGCTATTAAAAGACTACGATGATAATGAGAAATTTAATGCCATTATTTTCCCTAAATATTAGTATAGAAAGAGGTTATCTTCTAAGCTATTGATAAGAGAAGGTATATTGACCATAGAAATGTTGAAGGAACCTCTTTTTTAGATACATTGAATTAAGTTAAGAATATTAATTATTGAAGAAGCTAAATAGTAACTTTTGAATATAAATATTCAAATAGATGATGTTTTTAATAGTTGCGTTGAATTTTTTATTATTTTGACTATGTGTAACATGGATGAAAATGTAGAATTTGATGATAAGTTAATCAAATATTACTAGAAATCTTGTTTATATGGATGAAGTTTAGATATCCCATTTTCTTAGGCTAATTTGGATGCTACTAACTATTTTTTATAGATATTAAAACAAATTATCTAAAAGAATGACTATTTGTAGATTTCATAAAAATTTTGTTAGTGATTCTTATATATAAATTTTTAGAGTTCATGTTGCTTCACATCTTCAATCTAATTATCTTACTCTATTAGTCACTACATTTGTTAAGTACGCATGTACTGAAAAAGTGGAAGGTAGAAGAGTAATTGATGATGATATGTTGTGATTCCTTCCTCTACTGCATACATAATCTTTTTATTTTAATAATTTCATGGGAAAGTGTTTCATATTTTTTATCAAGGGGAGATGATTCATTCACTGTAGCATTGGCCACTTGTGTAAGTGATGATACATGGTTAATTTACTTAACTCTACCTTTCCATATGAATTCTAATAGAGATTTATTTATAAATATGAAAAATATAATGGAGGAAAGGTATAGTTGAGTGATAGATGATTCTTATTTAAATATTATTGGTTCTAGTAAAGTTACAATCAATTTTCTTGATGGAAGAATATAAAAAATTAATGTTCTATTCCATATTCTAACATTAACATGGATTTTACTATATGTAAGAAAACTAAAAGATGTAAGTTTCTAAACATCATTTTCTTATAAAGATGTAAGATAGTTATAGGTGCTATGGTGATCACTAGATGTGTTATATTTATCATATTATATAAGATTGATAGATACACTATTCAGTATAATAGTACATCTATGAAAAGTGTTTTTATGGCTACTTTGTTATGAAAGGCGAGGGTTTCATCTTTGGTAGATGATCATGGATTTTGGTTACCCAATGATGCTCTTTATTATGTCTCAAAATCAATTGTAGAGAGAACTATAATATGGTATCAAAGGCTTGGTGACACTAAAGAAAAGGGTCTAAGGACATTAAAAAATAAATACTATGTTGAAGGGTTCATTGATTATGATCTTGATTTTGATTTATGTGTGTATACACTCAAACTTGGTCTAGAGGATTAATTAAATAAAAGTTATTTAATTATAATCTTTAATTCTTTTACTTATAAATAAATTGGAAAATTTATTTATATAGTTCATTTTTCTCTAATTCTTTCTATCCTAAATTATTTTCCTCATATCTTAATTAAATGAACAAATTTAATTAGTTTGTTTTATTTAATTAACCTCTTCTCACTAAATTAAAATTTTTAATTTGAATTTAGCCACATGTCTACTAACTTCTTCCCACCTTCTACCTCATCATGTGTCTCAAGAATTAAATATTTCTAATATTTAATTTGGCATTTATCATCAACAAATTCTAACTAATTTGGGACACTTGGTCTTCATCTCCATTTTATTCCTCTTCACACTTGGTAGTTTATTCTTATGAAGGGAACACACTTTCCCTTGTCTCTCTAACCTCTTCATCTTCAACCGTGCATCTCTCTAGATTGAATCGAGACTATTGATTCTTGCCACCTAGGCTCATACCTTGGAAAATCTATAAATAAGCCCTCATTTATACAGTAAAAGAGGGAGTTGAGAATTTATAGAAATTACACTCTGTAACATTTTATTTAGCATTATTATTCTAGCAAGCATCCGAGAATTAGAATTTTAGCATCAAGTAGTTAAATCATGGAATTTTCATTAACAACATCCTAATTACAACATTTTCATCATATCATTTTCATACAAAAACATGATAAAATAATTATTATCTTTGCATATCATCTACAACTAGTTCATCATCATGTAATATAGGAAAAATATCTTGCATGTAAAGCGTCTATCATTCTTCGGATTTTCATTTGGAAATTCATGTGGACAACAATCTAAGAGTAAAATGACCTAGAGAATCCTTGGAGATAGAGGACAATGAGATGCCATTGAGGAATTGTTATATTAGTTTGATTATTATTTGAATTCCTTGATATAATTTTTCATTGGTGTGGTGTATAGGTTTTATTTTCTTATTCACATTATTTACATACACACATTAATTGGTGCCCAACGTGGGGCATAGCCTCATTTTTAATATTTTCTTGCAAGTTTCATCAACATGCCCATTCGTGAATTCTGAAGTAGCACATCCCCTTCCTGTTTCAATGCATTAGTGGTAACTTTTGGTGTGTCAAAGCCTTGTTATAGCGAATACGCATCCCATACCAGTTCATTTACCTCCTTTTTCAGTACATATACTAAATTTTTTATTGCATATGCTCTCTATTTTAGCACATATAGCTTTATTTGTAGAAATTTAAAATTATGGGGGATCAATTTGTATCTTTCTATTTTTCATATACTCTATATCAAAGACATATCTGAAACTACTAACGATGTTTGCAAATTCTAGATTTATTTTCCTTTGATTAAATTAGGCATCTAGTTTAATTACAAGGTTAAAGAAGACCATGTATGTTGTGTTTGAAAAGTGATAGGCCTATACTCTCCCCTTTACTGGGTGACCAAACTGCCAAACTCACTCTTTCAATTTTTTGTAATAGAACCTTTATCAAGCCTGCCTCCCCACTTTGAAAGGAAGGAATGACCTAAGTGGGAGCAAAAAAATCCAAGCATTCCAACCCACTATAATCAAAATTTAATTTTGATGAAAATCACATTCAACATTAGTGTGCACTGATAGCCCTCCCCTAGTATCCTTGAGATATGTAAATCCTTTGTTCTAATGGTTGGGAGGCATCTTGAGGGAGTTTATCATTTGAAGCATGAAACAAAAGCTCTTAATAAGAAATTTAAGCGTAGTAGCCAAGATGAATTAGTTTCCAAACATTTTAATATTCACTGTGCAAGGGGAGGGAAAAATCTGCCCCTAAGATACTCACCATATAACTACCAAGGATTTTTGGCCAATAGTAGAAAATCTACTTTGGTTAAAACCTAGAAAAGGAAAAAACAAAGGTTCCCTCTAGGGGTGACAGGGTTGTGTGAGCTAACATAGTCCTAAGATGTGGGTTGTTATGTTATTAATGACCCCTAACATTAGAAGAGTCTAACTAATATGTTTTCTATTGTTCAATACGAGTAGAAATCAAAGGGATCAAATCAGATCATAGAACATACAATTGATGTTTATATAATAGGGTGAAACAACTATTTTACTAATTGGTTTTGTGTTTTCAATCATTTTTTAGAAGATCATCTATTAATACATTCAATCCATTGATTCAAAAAAAAGAAAACTTGGCAAACTTTCAGAATGGTGACATTTCTAGTTTAGTGCATAAACATCCTATTCTGGTGCATTTATCCCATCATTCAATGCATAAGAGTTATGTTCTAGTGAATTCAACTAAAATTATAGCACATATAGTGTTTCTTTTGGTTCATTTACACCATCTTTCAGTGCATATAGAACTTGTTTTAGTGCATTCACCTGATATTGAAATAGAGAGAAAAATTGAACTTATGTTTAACAACTCCAATCATATTTAGGGACCCTTCTTAGAGTAGAGATTATTTCTCATCAAAATATTGGTTTAAACTTTAATAAATTGGATTTTTCAAGTGCAATCCCTTTAACAAACCCTAGATTAAACTAAGTTTAAAGTACCCAATCACCAATATCATCTATGATTGTTAGTTGAGTTTCACTATTAGGATCTATCATCCTTTGTCATGAAAGAAATGATGTACATTAGATTTAGCCTAGTCTCATCAATAGGATCTATCATCCTATTTGACTTAGGTGCTTCATTGGCACTCCAAAAATAACAATCAAAGTATAGAAAAACTTTATCACTTGCATGACTGTTTTAACAAGAGCTCAAAAGAAAAAACTAGAGAAAAATAAATAGAAACCCAAACCATCATGGTAGAAGGAGAATAAAATCATTTTCATAGATTTCACAAACCTGAAATAGATGAGATAACTGATGAGTAAATTCAAATAGATCAACAAGACCCTAAATTTTACAAGTTCATTGAAGAAATTCTAGAAAAGGATGGAGAGAAATATTTTTTGATGCTAGCAAATCAATGTATAAAACTACCCAATGATTTTGATTTCAAGCAATTGAAAGAAGCTCCCAATAAAATAGAAGTTGACTCATGAATCAAAGATCCATTTAATGGTTTGAATCAACAAACGCAAGTTCTTCAGAAAAAAATCCAAAACATGCAAACATGAACAACAAAGAGATATTTGTTGTAGGACCTCTGTCCTTTTCCATTTGACATTAATATGAGCATGATACCTTTTCTAGCAAATTATGAATTTCCAAGATATGAAAAATGCAATGGAAAAATTGACCCTCAAGATCATGTAAGAGAATTCTTCACCATGAGTTTGGAATTTGCACTTGAAGAAACCTCTCTAATGAGAATATTTCCAAGAAATTTGTGTTCTCAATGCATGGAATGGTTTTCAAAACTCCTACCAGCTATTAGATCATTTGAGGAGTTGGTAAATTAATTTTTCTGCCAATATTCATACAATATTCAACATGAAATAATCATGAAGGATCTATGTACCACAAAATAGAAAAATGGTGAACCATTTCTTACATTCTTACAAATATGGAGACAATTAACTTCTAGATACCCTCGTCTAATGCTTAAGAAAGAAAATATGGATATCTTTATTGATAATCTCAACAGTGAGATGAATTATAGACTCTAATTAAAGTGTCCACCAGGTATGTGTAGGATCATCATGGAAAAAATAGACCCTTAAGTGGCAATAAAATTCAAAAAAATTAGAGTTAGGCAATTTGACGTTAAAAATTGAATAAGTTATCTATATTATTTAATAAATATGTAAGAATAGAATCTGTAGAAAATTGAATCTAGTTTCTAAACTACTAGGGTTTTATTTTTTTTAAATAAATGTATTTGGTGAATTTGATATTTCAATGCAGTAGTACTTAAATTTTAGGGAAAAAATAAGAAGTAGGTGTCTCTTTGACCACCCTTACCATAGTAAAACGATAATATTTTTTTATAAATTTTTTGATAAAAGTAAAGGAATCATGTCTCAATGTGATGCATGTTTTTTATATATTTCTTCCAATTAAATAATTAATTATGAATTTTTGATTACAACTTTTAAAAAATATAAAAACTCGCATGTCTAACCACCTTAACTTGGTCAAAACTTCAAGATTTTTTTAATTTTTTTAATCCTATAGTATGCAAAGAATAGAATGTGATGCATGTTTTAGATTCAAAAAATGTGATACCATTTGAAAGCTATAGTTTTTTTCCAATCAGCCCATCAATCAAAACTTTAGTCATAATTCAAATAGAAAATGAGTAATAATTATTTATTAAATTCAATGTAAATAATAATTTATATTGGTGGAAATATGAGAATATCCTTTAAAAACCATTTTTGTTTCATCAATTTTGGGTAAACAAAAATTCGTCAACCACATGGGTTATCATATCACTTACATATCGCCACTTTTTGGCCCATCATGATCCTACACATACCCCACCCAATTTTGAAAATCTGTTTAAAAATGGACCTAATATTGAGAACTCTTGGTTAAAGGAGGAGTATTGAAAATTTATAACGAAGGAACAAACTCTTCTAACCATCATAACAAAAATGAAAAATCCAAATTTTGTACAAGAAATAACAATATTGGTAATGATGGTGTAGTTGACACATAGAACTTAAAAACCATTCTTCAACTTATCATGTACTATGTAATACCCCTCCGTTTTGCTTCTTGTTTAAGTTGCTTTATGCTATGTTTGGTTGTAGTTACTTTGATAGTGGATACATTTTGTTATGATGTTTTGATTGCTACTATTGAGCGACAACTATTATTGTGGGATGTAGTTATCTGATTATTGTTTCACATGCATTATGCATTAATGATGTTGTAGAGTTAGCATGAGATATTATTATGAGGTTATTGGAATTATGATGGAAGTGTTAGTTTTGATGAGTGTATGGGTGAAGAGAACGAGTTCACATCACTTGCTTGCAAGTGCCCTATGAATCGTTAATTTCTTCTTCACGGTGTGTATTATATGCTGGATATACTGTATGATGTTGTTTACTTGGTTGCAGGATTGCAGGTACATGACATCGACTCCACCTGGTTTCACAGGTTTGGGCGTGTCGATCCAACATTTAAGTTGAATGAGAGATAGTAGCTAAGTAACATGTGTCAAGTTTACACCCTAGCCTTAGTGTGTCGTCAGTTGTGTGTGTCGAGTCATTGTCTGTCTTGCTTTCATGCTATTTAATTCTGAAGGATTATTGATTTGGAAATAGATATTTAGAATAATTGCATTTAAATCATGTTGATGGTTATTTAATTTAAATAATGCAATGTGGATAAAAATTTATATTTAAATTAATTAATTATATTTAAATTATTTAATTAATTAAATTTAATCCAAGGGGGTTGAATTTAGTTATTAAATAATTAAATTAATTAATTAAACGTGATGCAAGAGAATGAAAGGAAATAAAAGAATTAGAAATTAATTTTGGAATTTAATTTCAACGTGTGGGAATTAAATTAGAAATTGTAATTAAATGTTTATTTGGAAAATTGGTTGCAACTTTGGAAATTAATTTATTATTTGAAATTGCATTTTAAATTGAAAGTGGGTTTTTCAAAAGTGATATTGAAATTGAAATTGAAATTGAAATATCTAATTTGCATGTAATGTGAATTAGGGTTGTAAATATTGAAATTGAAATATCTAATTTGCATGTAATGTGAATTAGAGTTGTATTAGGTATTTTTGATTTATAAAGAATACATGTTTTAATTTTAGGGTAGAAAGTTTTTAGAAAAATACATTTTTACAGCAGGGAAGAAATTTTGGAAAATTTGCACAAGGGTTTGAAGAAAGTTTGATTGTAGAATTGATTGAAGGAAATATTGTTTGCATTTGTTAGATTTTGGATTGGATTCTTTGGAGGATTGAAGAAAATTCAATAAATCTTTGGAGGAGGCTTGCATCAGAAATTCATCTCTTCCTGTAGCTTCTTGTACCAGGTTTTCCTCTTTGTGTTTTATTGTTCTTGATTGTTTTCTTTAAAATAGTAATGATTAAAGATTTGTTTGTTAAATATGTTTTAGAAAACAAATTTGATATTAGAAAAAAAGAATTAAATAAAGATACAGCCTTTGCTTATGAAAATTCTTGAGTGAAAATTGTGAAAACTTTAGTTGAATTTAAATTATTTGGAGTAATCGATTTTGTTCTTATTGGAAATTAAACATGGAGATTGAACAATACATTATAATTTTTTTAGAAAATAAAACCATCTGTTATTATTAAAAAACGGATTTTAAAATCTGCAGTATAGTTATATTTTTCATGGTCAAATGGTCTGGTTACGTTGCCTATAGCTCTATTTTCGTAAACTGGGTTGTCAGGAAATTTAAAGGGTTTTTACATTTTGAAATTTTCTTATCTTTGTCCAAAAATAGGAAATACCCAGATCGCAAGTTTTGAGTTATGCTTGAAACATGAGACTGCTATTAAATTATTTTCCCATGGTTGTTCTGAAAATAAAATAATAATAAATTGATATTTATAAATATTAATATTTTATGTATTGTTATTATAATATTAAAATATTATTTAATAATATTTTATATTATAATTTATAATACTAAAGTATTATATTTATTTATATTATTTTAAATAAAATTTGTATATTAGATTAGTGGAATTAAAATTATAAACATATGGGAAAATTATTGTTTATTTTAAAATGGCATGTTAAAGTTTAATTGAAGGAGTTAAATATTTGATTTAAAGAATGCATAATTTAAAATTGAATTGTGAAATTTAAATTCATATGTAAAAGGTCCAATTATTAATTTGATTTAATTGGAAAAATATATTTATATTTTAGAATATTGATGATAAAGGATATTTTATTTTGAATTAATCAATTTGATATTCTGCGAAAGATAGAAGATATGTTAATGATTAAATATATTTAAATATATTAATTTATATTTAGTATATATATAGTGAAGGTATATATCCATTTGAGGGAATAAATAATATTTTATCTTATTTTATTCTGTTGTTTGCAAATTGGGTATTATTAATGTTCTAAAAGAAATAATTAGTATGTGTAGAAAATGTATAGAGAAAGATATTTAAATATATTGAAGAATTATAGAAATATTTATATTTAAATGTTTGTTTTAATTAATGAGATTTAATTAGAAATAATATGAATGTGTGGCCAAATAGACAAGCCAAAAGATATTTTTATACATTGATGAAATTGCAAGTTTTTAAATGGATAGTTGATGAGACATAGGCTCCGGATAGAAAATTGGAAAATATTGTTTGCAATAGTGTTAGGTTGCATTAGAAGTAAATTTATGAACTAACTATATTGAAAAAGGCAAATAGTTATTATGTTTTATTTAGTTCCATAGACTAATCTAGTCATTGTGAATGGAATATTAATGGTGTCTATATAATATGGAGCATATATATATATATTCAGTGTAAAATTTATTATCGTATTTTATTTTAATGAGATGCATGCAATGTATTATTGAATAGAGATTTAAAAATGGATTGATTAGTGTATATGGAAAATGGATAGAGAAACAATATGTTATTATATTAAAGTGATTGAATGTTTTAAATAGAAAATTGAATGAGATGTAAGATTTGGTTAGGAAATGGAAAAAGTTTACTTGCATGGATTTGTGTCAATTTAAAAGTAAATTAAGAAATTGTTTTATTGATGAGGCAATCAATTATGTTATTTAATTAATTTCTATTTAGATTAATTGAATCATTGTGATTGGATTATGAAAGAGATATGGATTTAGTATATCCAAAAGTAGTATCTTCCTCATGATTATCTTAAAGGATTTAATTCTCTGTATTCAGTAAAGGGAAGCAAGTTTATTTGTTTTAGATTTTCAATAATGAAAAGGGAAATAGGGGTTATGATTATTTTAGATGATCTAGTTATTATGACTTTGAATTTTCTACACTACCTATTGAATGAGTATGGATTTAGGAAATACAAATATTAGATTTGATTGATGACTTAAATGCTTTTGTTGCTATGTCGTCAAGTTGCATTGTTGGTTTTGGGATTTAGTGTCAGTCCTAAATTATAAGTCTTCCAAAAGAACTTAGAGGATAAGGGTTGTTGAATCTTTATGCCATCCAGTTGTTTTCCCTTGGGTAGTGCATGGTGTCTTTTCAGTTTTAACCAGTTTTCACGAATGGGGATGTTTGCACCTCCTTGGTTTAGGAGCGGATTATGGGATCTGTGTCTCCTTGTATGGAGTGACCTTGTTATGTGGTTTCATCTTGTTTCCTCCTATGAAAGGAGTGGACTATGTATTTGTTGCCTCCAAGATGAATGGAGTGAGTTCTATTATTTGTATCCTCCTTGTGTTGGAGTGGATTATGATGCCTAGTTGGTATGCACTTGTGGTTCCCTTGGTGGATTGTTTGGGTGTGTGTTGTTGAATAGAAGAGTGGCTTCTGTTAGGTGCCAGAGCCCAAAGAGGTAAACTGGATAACCTTCAGGAGTGATTTAAACAAGTGATAATTAAATTAATGTACTTAGATGATTAGGATGCAATTCACACTAATCAAGACAATTTAATCCTCACTCATAGACACAAGGGCTTGTTTAGACTTGGGATGAGTGAGAAGGCCTGGAATGGCAAGATCAACTATCTTGTTCTTGCGAGAGGTAGTTGATTCTGCTTGAGTGAGTATGAGTGCCGGGATTCAGTTGAGGCCACCAGGATTACTTATGTCGGAGCCTATGAAGAATACCTAGAGGAGATCTCATGACAAACCTTGTGATGACACTCTATCTAGGACAACTATTGTTAATTGTTTTATTTGTATGGTTCTCTGAACATACTTGATCTATTTTATGTCTGGAAGCAATGTGACCTATGTTAGTGATGTTGGAGTTGTACTTGTATTATAATTGATTTCTACTTGTATTGTATTTGATTTGTTCTTGTATTGTACTTGAGTTGTACTTGATTCGTACATGTATGGCGAATGAGTTGTACTTGTTAATTCATTTGGTTGGTTATAACAGTATGAGTCAGTTTCAGTCTACCTTTGGTTAGAGGTAGTAGAATCTTTGTCCATGTTACTTTCTTACTATCTCCTAGCATGGGGGGTGGGCCTTCGGGTACCACATTGGTAGGGTGGAACATGCACCAAAACCGTTGGCTCCCCATCAATCTTCAGTACTTGGTGGCGAGAAATCTAGATGGATAGCTCACGATTCTTGTTGTAATTTCTTGCATTGTAATATTTTAGTTTGTATATGATACTTTATCCCTCTTTTGTAAGAGGTGGAGTTATTTAATTGTAATCTTATGTACTATTGCCTCATTCTAGGAATGAGTGATGTAACTATTGGTTTAAGATAATGTCTATGAGATTGTATCTTGGTTGATTATCTTATTATATTATGTGGTATTCTTATGAGGTATGATGGTTATTTCATAAAGTTCACAAGGCTATGGTTATATGTAATTTTTATGGGTGGTTTTAAGTAATCCTAACCTTGTAGCCTTAGAGGTTGTTGTTAATTAGTAAGTGAATGTGTATGTTAAATGCACTTTATAAAAAATAAAAAAAATGGCTCACTTATGATGTTAATTGCAACTTCCTTTAAGGTTACTTGGTGGTACCTTACATACTGCATCCAAAAAAATCAAAACAACAATTAATGTAAACCAACTCCTCCACCATATCGAAGAAAATTTACACCTTTGGGGAAATCACTTGAATCAGTGTTAAAAGAGCTTCTTGCACACAAACTCATAACATTATAAGATACACAATATTTTGAACCAAGATTCAAACCATCATGGTGGAATGAGACATATTAATATGAAATTCATAGAATAAAAGGTCATGTAACAAAGGATTGTATTCAATTAAAAAATTTGGTGCAAGAATTGATAGATAGAGGTGACATATCTAGAAAAGGACATAAAACAAATGATGATCATGGATCATTTAAAAACCCTCTACCCAACTATGAAAAAGGAGAATCTTATTCAAAAAACAAGAAAGAAAAGAATGTTAATTATATCTAAGATACAACCATCAATCATATTTCTAAAGTTGATAATAAAATCAATGTCATAAAAATCAAGGATAAACAAGACAACCTATCGATAAATGTGACCACAAGAGGGAAGTCCAAGTTTTTATTGAAAGGAAGTACATCTAAATCACTTGATGCTTCTTTAAATCAATAAAATATAGTGGATCAATTGAAAAATATTCGAGCACAGATATCCATACTGGAACTTCTTAAAATTTCACCGACCCATATGGATATTCTAGGAAAAGCTTTAATGGACACAATAATACTAACCAATTTGGAAGTTTGTCAATTCCAATCCATGGTTAGACATTTGACTGCACCCCATTGTTTATCATTATTAGAAAATGATGAGACATCCCTCACTCATCCACACAATGCTCCACTCCATATTGAGATTTTAATCCATAAAGATTCGGTCAAACATGTTTTAATAGATGAAGGAGCCAGTCTAAATATATGTAACTTAAAGCTTATCTGTGCATTGGGATTTTCAAAAAATGCAATAGATTTCAGAAGAAATATCACCATAAAATCTTATGATGATGAAGAAATATCCTCTCACGGACCGATATTATTGCCAATTCAAGTGGGGCCAATTCAAAAAGATATAATTTCTCAAGTTTTAGATAAATACTTGACCTACAACATACCTTTGGGTCGACCTTTGGATCCATGAAATGCAAGCCGTGCCATCAACATACCATCAATGCTTAAAATTCCCTTACAATGGACAAGAGATCACAATTTGAATAGATTCTAATCATCCCCAATACTGAAACATTGTCAAGATAGTCCAAGACATCTTTGTACCACACAACAGAGATGCTCCCACTTCTATTTCCTCAAGCAATGAAATACAAATCATTTCCTTGTCAAAATAGTTTGAGAAAAAGGTTTAGTTGAAAGTTAAAGGAATGGGTGAGTATTCTTTTGATAAGTTCTTATGTCTCTCATAGCTACTACCTTCTCCAAAATTGTATGGGCAACCATCAACATCTAGACAACAATCTTCACAACCTATCACTATCATTGATGGTAAATTCATTAAAGAAAGTACTCTAAATATTGAATTTGAGGACAAAGACATTCTAAATTTTCTTTACAAAAATGAAGAAAAATCCATAGTAGCAACTTCCAATAAACAAATAGAGTAGTATGGTAAAGGGTTCAAAATATTAGAAAATATGGGATATGAAGGAAAAGGTCCTATTCACAAATGAAAAGAAGGTATTTTGGAAACAATCCAACATATATCAATTAATGCAAAATACAAGATAGGATTAGGATAAAAGGAGGAGACAAAAGAAGAATTCATTTAGAAGGTTTGTGAAAAATCCTCCAGCTACAAGCTAGCTCTGAAACATACTCAAATGAATATGAATGCGATTCACTATCTGAAGAATCTTGTGAAGACAATGAAATCGATCTGATAAAGAGGTATGCTCCCATACGTATGGAGGGATAAATCTCAAGTTCTAGACCATTTAAATTTGGATCACTGCATATCGATGACTCTAGTGAAAATAGTTAGACATTGAGCAAGACAAGCGATTCAAAGGAGAGTAAAATTATAGACCTTGACGTTACTATTGAAAACCTCAAAAATGTTTCCATCGTGAACTTCATTTCCTTTGATCTTGACCATTTTGATGATTCTTTACCTTTGATACATCCCAAACTCATTGACTAGGAACAAACTGAGCCTCTTAATATCCCTATATTTTTAGATGATAATGCCATTTTCAATTTCATTTGTTCTAAAAATATAGAAACAACTTCCACCAATTATATTTATAACAAATTTTCAAACTAGGGGAGTGGCAAGTCTCTTAGCTGCAAAATAAAGAAAACAAAAAATTGATCTAATGGTGAAAGCCATGCAATGGAAGTGTTAGATCATGAAAAGTTAAAAAGAAAGAGTGTATCCAATAGTGATAACCTCTTCGAGTCACTAAAGGATGAGAGATTTGACACTCTTCTTGAGGATTATCAAGAAAGATATTTAGTATTGGTTGAGCCTATGTAGTCCATAAACACTGGTACTGTAGAAATAGAAAAGACCATACACCTAGCGACATCAATGACAAAGCAAGAAAAGCCAAATTTCATCAAATTATTTGAAGAAAGACAAAAAAAAAATTTGGTCTTATCCTAACATGTCAGGAATAGATCTAGATCTAATAATGCATCATTTATCCATAGCACCTAGAGTGAAGCTAGTAAAGAAAAAATTGAGAAAAATGCATCTACACATAGCCCTACTACTGAAATAATAAATAAAAATTATTAGATGCAGTGTTCATCTAGCCAATTGACTATGCAGAATGGATTTCAAACATGTACCATTCTCCAAACTACACAACAACATCAGAATATGCACAAATTTTAGAGATCTTAACAAGGCTTATCCAAAGGATGACTTTCCTTTGCCCAATATAGACATCATTATGGATTCAAGAGAAAGACATGATATGCTATCATTCATGGATGGTTTTTCAAGCTATAATAAGATCAAGATTGCACCAAAAGATCAAGAGAAAATAGCTTTCACATGTCCATGGGGTAAATTTTTTTGGAATGTCATGCCTTTTGATTAAAGAATGCAGGATCCACCTATCAAATTTCAATGACAACAATATTTCATGACATGATGGACATATTCATGGAGGAATATGTGGATGATCTTCTAGAAAAATAATTTACTAGGGGAGGACATCAAGAAATCTTGGATAAAATCTTTAACTAATTGGAAAAGTTGAATGCGTGATTAAATCTAAAGAAGTGTGTATTCTTAGTAACATCAATAAAACTCTTAGGATATATAGTCTTAGGTAAAGGCATCAAAGTAGATCTAGAAAAAGTTCAAGTAATCCTAGAAATTCCACCTCCTAAGAACATTAGCCAACTACTCTACAAGGAAGATTCCAATCCATAAAAAGACTCATTGTGTAACTAGTAGACAAGTCTCATCCTTTGACTCATTGGTTACACAAGAATTTTTCTTTCAAATGGAATGAAACATGTGAAGTTGCCTTTAATTAATTGAAACAATATGTAATGAATCCACATAAATTGGTACAACCAATAGAGGGAAAACCACTTCTACTCTACATAGCAACTACTAAGGTATATTTGGGAGCTTTTCTTGCACAAGAAGACTCTACAAGGAAATAAATGGCCATCTACTACATGAGTAGAATACTGAGTGGTTATGAAATTAACTATTTATTGGTAGTGGTGTTTTCTACTCAAAAATTGTGACACTATATATTAACACATATCATCAAAAGAATAGCCAAGATAGATCTATTAAAATATCTACTCAACAAAGCCACTCTAACAAGAAGATTAGAAAAGTGGGTGATGTTATTGAGTGAATTTGACATTCAATATGTAGATAGAAGATAAATCAAGAGCCAAGTAATATAAGATTAGTTATTTGAAGCAACGTTGCAAGATGAACATCCTATGCACATTGAATTCCCAAATGTAGATGTCCTCACAATGAGAAAACAATATTGGATATTATACTTTGATGGGTCTTATACTGAACATGGATCGAGTGTTGGAATCCTATTTGTTACTCCTTAAGGAAACACTATCCCAAAATCTCATAGGTTGATGTTCCCTTGCATAAACAACATGGTTGAATATGAAGCACTAATCATTAGTATCAAGGTAACTATTGAATGGAAAATCATAGAATTACAATTTTATGGAGATTCCTAATTAGTCATTAATTAGGTTAATGATAACTATCAAATAAAAATGACAAGCTAATGCCATACAAGAGAATGATCGATGACTTGGAGAAATACTTTGTTGAGATCATGTTTGAACATGGAAACCATCACCTCTCTTTTATAAATACTAGAAAAATCAAGTCATTATGAATTTATGGTGGATAAATCGATTACTCCTACATATGACAATCCTTAATCCCAAGTCATGTGCCATCTAGTTGATGTCAATTCTTCAATGTATAATAATATTTATACATATCTAAGAAAAAATTACCTTCTACCTGATCTATCCTGGAACCAAAAATGCAACTTTATCCATCAAGCATCCTCACACACCCTAATAGATGATACACTTTATTGAAAAGGTCTCGATGGTACTCTCCTTCAATGTATTGAACGTGACAAATCTGAAACCACCTTATGAGAAGTTCATGAAGGTATTTGTGGTACGCATTCAAGTGGTCTTACTCTAGCTAACAAACTCCTATGTTTGGGATATTATAGGTTGAACATTAAGAAAGAATATTTTCAATTGGTTAAGAAGTAGAAGAAGTGTCAATTCCATGGAAATCTCATACATGCACTGATGCAAGAGCTACAACCATTCACGTCGACCTAGCCTTTTTGTCAATGGGGACTTGATCTTGTGGGTAAGATTCATCCATCTTCCTCTAATTGACATAAATTCATAATCAAAACCATTGAGTATTTCACAAAGTTTATTGAAGCTTTCCTATTAACCACGATCACTGGTAAAAAAATTGCCTTCTTCATTTTGAACTACATTGTATGTCGGTATGGAATCCCTAGCTCCATTGTCACTGACAATGGTAGACCCTTCAAAAACTAGTATGTGCAATAAATTTTTGAAAAATTACGTATCCAACATCAATTTTCCACACCCTATTACCCTTAAGGGACCGACCAAGAAGAAGCCTCAAATAAGATCATTTTGAAATTCCTGAAGAAAACTATCAATGATGCTAGACGCAACTGGCATGTCCAACTAAACCCTACCTTGTGGGCATATCGTACTAGCATTAACACCTGTATAAGAGCCACACCATATTACCTTGTGTATGGATCAAAATCTATCTTACCCATTAAGTTTGAGTTATCCTCAATCCGGGTATCATTGAAAGGAATCATTTTAGAGGAAGACTATCGAGTATCCATACTACAAGAGTTAGAATTATTAGATGAACATCATTAGCATGTTGTTGATCATATTAAAGCTTATCAAAAAATAATGTCAAGGAGTTATAACCACAAGGTAAGACCCGAAACATTTCATATGGGTGACTTGGTACTAAAAGAGAATCCTCGCAATCAACAAGATCAGGGAAAAAAGGGAAAATTTGAACCTAATTGGCTAGGTCCTTTTGTCATTGTATCAGTGTATGGATCAGGAGAATATCAATTATCTACACCCAAAGGGGACTTTTTTGAAGAACCTATCAGCAACATTCATTTCAAGAATTTTTATACATAATGCATCTAGTGCATGGTTTAAAAAGTAAAAAAAGAAAAAAAAAGAAAAAAATAAGATAAATCCAAAAAAAAGAAAAAAAAGTAGAATAATCCAAGAAAAATTAAAAATTAAAAAAATCAAAAAATAAAAAAAATGTGCAATAAAAAGAAGTAGTGAAAACCTAGAAATAGGCTATATTTATGATAAGTTAGCTTTTTTATTTATTGGAACATGTGCCGGTCATCCGCTTTTCACCATCATTATGCTTTTCCATCATAAAACCTCATGTACATATTCAGGCGTTGTGGTCATGTGTCACCCAAGTTGCTTGATTTGTTTCTTACTAGGGGAAAAATCATGAAATTATTGGGGGAAATATATTTGGATCTTAAAACAAAAGACAAGAAATAGTAGGAAAAGATAGCAAACATAATGATCACAACAAAATTCAACATTGAACAATAATCACAATTTTTAGACAACAAACCATCCAAATCAATAGCAAGATTGGTAAAACATATCTCACTGGATGATATTTTTTTGAATCATGGTTTAATCACTTTAGCATAAATGTTCAAGTGTTCTATTTTTATTTTTGTTATCATTTCTCTAGAGCAACTCAATGATGTCATGGACTATAGAAGCTACAATGGAGTATGATATTTTTCTTTGTCTGTTGTCTATGAGTTGATTATTACCACTATGTAAATTTGTCATAGGATGAGATCTACAATGTATCATTGATGACATTCCATATTTTCATAGGAAAACGATTAACTCGTCTATTTTGTGCAAGAAATACTCAGGTCATCTTGGTTCAATTATACCTAGATTCTTGTATTACCTTGCAATATCAAAAATCCATGCAAGTTGTACTCTGGTCATCATGGTTTAATTATGCTATCGGTGTTTGTACCAAATTTCAACATATAGAAATTTGAGTGATGATAACAAGCACAATAAATTGGCTGACAAGATGAAAACATCGCATAATTATATTTACATGGTTAAGATAGATTGCATTTATATTAGTTATTACATATACTTTTAGGTTTTCCAAGGCTAGAAAATCTCAAAATAATTTTATCTCTCATTATAGGATTGAATACATTTGAAATAAACAAAACAAAAAGATCATTCACATTTAGATGCATAATCTTATCATATCGTACATACATTATAAATTAATATCACAGGCCATTAATCCAGGCATTAGATCAAATACTTGCATTAGAAAAATACAAAAATAAAGTGCATCACATTTTATCTGCCTAATCAAATCCATCTCATATATCATAAAGAATCATCCATAAATTCATATAGAATCCTACTCCATACATCATCTTCTCCTCATTGCATCCATGCCCAATCATGGCATAATAATATAGACATCACATAGCATATAGAGAAGAAATCAAATTCATTCATCATAAGCATACATCATAAAATAATGTAGACAACATATAGATCAATAATCTTTGGCACATCTCATATAATATCAAAATAATCAATGTAAAGTGTACAATAATATCATAAAATGTGGAGAGATACATCAATAAAATGGCAAAAAATCATGAAATCCTTGACTAAATAAGTGAATACATCAAGTATCAATACATCAAATATGAGCACAAAAGCTACGTGTTTCTCCCCCTTGGACATTGTAGGTCTCGATGTGCTTGTTGTTGCACCACCAGATGGATCTCTACCTAGATCTCTACCTAAAAAATCTCTGAATAGTGGCCCAGTCACACCCTTGCTCATAGTCCGTGATTGAATCTAACTTGACCTAGCACTGACAAAGTGCACATAGTTAGGGGCATGGTGCTTTGCTAGAATGTCTTGGTAATACAATAATATATAGTACTCTATCTTTCAGGCTGAATGTCGAACCTCTCTAAGAATCTCCCATATGGTAGTCCCCTTAGAAACTCTTTGCAATCTATCAGCTAGGGCCTCTGCATGCTCATATCTTTATCTCATGACATCTCTATCTGTTGTCATAGAGGCAATATCCTCTTCTACCTACACTAATTTTCCCTGTAAGATCTCCATCTATAAATATAAGGCATTTGTCTGTGCCTACTATTGATGGGAAGGCATGTGAATTTGAACCTAGGATGGTCGTACCTACTGCTATCCTGAGGGAACCATAGATCGCCTCCTAAGGGGTACTATGAAGTCCAATATTTGTCAGCCACCTCCACCTCTTCCATCTCCACCATCCCCACAATCTCCCTACTTGTCATCACCATCTCACCTTCTCTCCTCCATATTGGTGTTGGCTGTGGTGCTCTCCCATCATCATCAAATTCTAGTACTAGCTCATCAGGACTGGATATCCTTGATAGGACATGTGTAAAAAATGCTCAACATACTCATCTATCATAACACCATCCACAGTCTCTAGAGAGTAATCCCATACCTTTGCTCACAATCCAAAATACTCCTCACAAGTTGTATCACAAGATATGGTGGGTCCCAACTCTAGAATATCCTACTATCTCAAAGCATATAATGCAATTCTCTAGGGCATCCCTAGGACTCGACCATACTAATGAAGCACCCTCATGAGCACATGAATCTCTCAATAATAAACTAGGTGCATCCAATAAAATATCTTGAAGTGCAAACATATGGCATCTACAGATCATCCTCAAGCCACTTCTCACAATCTAAGTATGGTCACCATATGACTGCCTCCAAATCATCAAGTAGTCATCGCGAATACTCCAATTTTCCCAGCTTGTACTAGACAAAAATTCTTGTTTACCTAAATACATATGGCCTCCCAAATGAATGATCTCTCTCTGGGGAGATCCCACAAAGCTGGTTTACAATTTCTGAGAGGAACTGATTTTTGCTGAAATTACATATTTTTAGAAAATATAATTATTTAAGCCTTTAATATTTCCATTTTATGGATTCCAATTGAAAAGGGTTTGATCAAACCAACTTAGATCAAACCCCCTTGGATAGAACCTCGCTAGTCTTAAACCATACCTATAAATGAGTCTCCTTTACAACTATCAAAATGATGATAAAAAATCACTTTTGATTTACCTTTTAGGGGATCAAATGAATTCATTTAAAATTTATTTCAGATTATTATGGTAGTCCTCTAAATGACCTATCCCATGAATATAATTTTAGTATGTTTTGGTATTATTATGTATGTGTTTTTTTAGTTTTATTAAACATAGGTTTTTCATCGAAAATCAAGCTCTATGTTTTGCACATGTCAAAAAATAGAAAATTATCAAAATAATTTTTGTAAGAATATGTTCCTGTTGGGTATTGATGTCCTTGATCCATTAAAAAAAAAATTGAATTTCGATTTATACAAAAAAAGTATGTTGTATACAGTCCACCTATGTCTGAATTGCAATTGGTTTAACTTTCAAACTCTATTAGGAAAAAATATTCAATAAAAAAAAATGAGACCAAATGTAAGTGCTAGATATCATAGTTACAAATCTAAATTCGAAAAAAATAGAATTCATCCTTCATACAAAAAAAATTATGTTGTATACGGTGAGCGTCACTTTTTAAAAATGTTATTTTCTAAAGAAAACCAGTTTTCGTGGGAGATGGAAAAAGAAGTGCAATCTTATTCCAAAAAAATTGAAAACAAAATTTTTAGAATCTACAAAGAAAATGTGATTAGACTCTAGTTTGCATCATCTTCAAATTCCTCATGGTTTAGCCGCTAAAGGTGCCCGAATGTGAAGATTTAGTTAAAAATAATAATTTCAATGTCTAGATTGGCCGAAAATTATAAACCACTACTATGTGATCACCCTCTGCTAAAGGACAAGTAAAAAATATATGCTCCAAGATACACCACCTGATGCAGATCATGATATAAATGTGCTTATAGACATGAACACCATGCATATCAGATCCCCTAAGTTACCATCCTCTCTAATATTCTACCCCAGCCAACTGACAGTCCCTTTGACCTATGATCGAGATATAAGAAACATCCAACAAAACCAACTAGAACAAATGGTAATGGATCATAAGAATCCACCATATCCTGCCATGGGATATCATAATCACTAATTCTATCATCATCAAAGATCCTCCTTAGCACCTCCACACCTCCATGTTGTGTATGATCATATACAACTAACTCTCTGACCACGGGAATCCTCAATATCTAATAAAAATCCTCTAGGGTAACCACCATCTTACCAGTAGCTAGATGGAACTTGTTGTGGTCGCTATGCTATCTCTCAGCTAATGTAGTCAATAGTCTCCTATTTATCCTATATTTTGGTATATCAAGCAAGGAAGATAAGCCACATTGCTCAATAAAATCCAAATCCTCCTATACAAAATGAAAATTCATTTACCAAGTCTTCAGGTAGTGCTCCCGAGACGGAAGAACTCCTATACTCTCCTATAATCATGACATATCGCAAGTTAGTATTTTATCAATCAACCTATCCATAAATCTAATCAAATCAAATGATATTTCAATCAAATCTCATAGATAATTTATCATTGAATCTCATCCATCATGTGGTCAATCATCATATATCCTATCATTGAATCTTATCCATTATGAGGTCAATCATCACGAAAAAAAAGATTGACATGATCATAAAGAATCACAAGCAAGGAGAAAAATCCACATTTCATCAATTATGTTGTTGATGCACAAAAATAGATCATCTATGGGCTAGAAAAATGGATTAGCTACAAAAATCCATAATTGCGCCAAAACAAAGCATCTATATGATAAAAACCTAATTGCGCTAAAACATTCAATAGATGCACTACTTTGCAACATAAATGTACTAAAATATTTAGTATATGCAATACATTAGGGCATCTTGTGCTAAAATAGGGAACCTATGTGTTAGATTACTATATGCACTAAAACGTACTATTACAAATTTAAAAAATGTGAAAAACAGGCGAAAACAAATTCAAATTCGAACAAAAGATAGTTTCTCGAGGTACATAATAGAGCTCCATACATGGTAGGGCAGTCATGTCGTCAAAATTATTTGAATAGATGGGTGTGGTATGTGTCACCATCTTGCTAAATCACTCAATAAAATCACTCACTCAATAGAAAATGAATTCAAATGAACTCCTTTTTCACTTGTTTACCTTTTAAAGGGGCAAAGGGAGGGTATTTAAGTGCTATTATTTTATTTTCAAAAAGGGCATCAATTAATCAATTTTCAAGGTCATTATGTTGACAACACAAGGGAAAAAAACTAAGAGGGGGGTGAATTAGTTGTCTGTAAAATTATACTTGTTAAACTTATTCTTAAATGTGATAAATAAATATGAAAGAAAAAACCATCACCACATCAAAAGCACACATAACACCAAGATTTTTGTGTGGAAATCCTCTTGGGGGAAAAACCATGGTAGAGATTAATCCACAAGTTTATACTCTATTAAAAGTATAGTAAAAATGGAATGCACATCCATTCAAGCACATTGCCTAGAGCTCAATGCTCAAATACAAAAATGCATACTACCCAAAGGAAGGCACAATGTCTTATAGTTACATTTGTATTACATCCATTGAATATATTTTGAACTGAAAAGATAGCATCTAGTAAAGCCTGATTACAGTTTTGGTTAAGCACATGAACACTCTTTCTTATGCTCACTCTTCTTCAAACTTTACTTCTTCCTTCGAAAGATCCAAAATTTATTGGCACATATAACTCACACTTCGAACATCTTGCATGTCTCAAATGATGTAAAAAAATTCTCATATATAGCCGCAACCAAGAATAACATCATCTACATGTCGGCTTCAATAAAATATAAAATGAATACAAACTATCGGCCCAAAACATAAAGGATTATCAATTAGAATCAACCAATGTCGGCCATAACATAGTGAGGACCCAAAACAACATCCTTGAATATGAAACATCTTCAATAATACTCCTCCAAGATCAACAAAACGTGACAATCACCCTATCATCCATGAACATGAAAAACATGAACACACAAAAGAAAATCACCAATCGTGAGCACACTGATCAATGCAGACGTACAACATAGATAGAGAATGATCTAGAAAAAATCCACAAACATCATGAATCACTAGATAAGAATCCACAACAACTGAACTTACTAGAATTACATCACGTACTTTTAGGAACATCAATTGAAGCAATAGAAAAACTGTCAAAACACAAATACTCATAACTCGATCAAATATTCATGTGGATCTCATAAAATTCACATGGAAAAAATAGATATACTCAAAAAATCCTTTAATCCACAACCTCTGATCATCAACATACTGAGCTATCCAACATATTGAACTTCACTTCACCACTGACAACCTGCAACTTATTTTATTACAATTTTCTTAATATCCTCGACATATAAAGCCTCTAATGCATTAATTCCAATAGTTTTGACATCAATGAAAACCACATACTAGAAAAATCCAACACATTCTTCTTTATTAGGAAATAAATAATCACAAAATAAATAAAAATGAAAATCCTCATAAAATTATAAAACTTTAAATATTTAAAAAATCTTAAAAAATCAAAAATTTCCTTGATTTATCTCCTGAGGGGGCATACACGAATCATCAATAGATAATTAGCGTCTCAGGCATATCGATTTTTTTTATTAGCACTATCGACAAAAAGTTTCTTTAAAGCAATATGTCACAAACACATCACTTCAAAGAGGGGGAAAATGTATACATTCAAATTTGGTCTAGAGGATTAATTAAATACAAGCTATTTAATTAATAATCTTTATCTCTTCTACTTATAAATAAATTGAAAATTTTATTTATATAGTTCATTTTTCTCTAATTCCTTTTATCCTAAATCATTTTCCTCATATCTTAATTAAATGAACAAATTTAATTAGTTTGTTTTATTTAATTAACCTCCTCTCACTAAATTTGAATTTTAAATTCTAATTTAGGCACATGTCTACTAACTTCTTCCCACCTTCCACCTCATCATGTGTCTCAAGAATTAAATATTTCTAATATTTAATTTTGACATTTATCATCAACAAATTCTAACTAATTTGGGACACTTGGCCTTCATCTCCATTTTATTCCTCTCCACACTTGGCAGTTTGTTCTTATGAAGGGAACAAATTTCCCCTTTTATCTCTAACCTCTTCATCTTCAACTATCCATCTCCCCAGAGTGAATCCATGCCGTTGATTCCTACCACCTAGGCTCATGCCTTGGAAAATCTATAAACAAGCCCTCATTTAAATAGAAAAAGAGGGAGCTAAGCATTTGCAGCAATTACACTATGTAACATTTTATTTAGCATTATCATTCTAGTGACAATCTTTGTATTATCATTTTAGTATCAAGTAGTTAAATCATAGAATTTTCATTAGCAACATCCTAATTACATGATTTTCATTATATTATTTTCATATAGCAACATCATAGAAACATTATTATCTTTGCATATAATCTACAACTATTTCATCATCATGTAAGATAAGAAACATCACTTGAATTTGAAGCATCTCTCATTCTTTAGGTTGTCATTTGGAAAGCCATGTGCACAACAATCAGAGAGAAAAATGACTTAAAAAATACTTGGAGATAGAGGACAATGAGATTCCATTGAAGAATTGTTGTATTAATTTGATTGTTATTTGAATTCTTTGATATAATGTTTCAGTGGTGCGGTGTACAAGTTTAATTTTCTTATTCACATTATTTACATACACAATGTGGAGATTGTGTTTATGGTAAGAAAACATGTTTAGTTTTACTTGAGTTATCATATATCTTGTGGTGTGTTGGATCATATTCATTTTGGTATGTCTTGTCCTGTATATGTTCCCTCAGTTGTGAAATCTACATATTATGTTTTATTTATTGATTATTATAGTAGACAAACATGGGTTATTTTATAAAAAGTAAATCTATGATAAATCAAAAAAATGGTTGAGTTCAAAACTAGTAAGAAAATATATTATATCAGGACTACCAATAGAAGTGAAATTTTCATTAACTATTTTTATAGATTTTATAAATAATATGATATTTATAGAAAAAAAATCTTATTGGTGTTGGTCTAGAACAAAGGTTTGGTGTTGAAATATTATCTACTTCTTTATATCTAATTAACGAGTCTCCTACATCAACTCGTGTTCATAAAAACCTATAGAAGAATGGTTTGGTCACAATCCTTCATTGAGACATCTTAGAGATTTAGGTTACGAGGCATATGCACATTCCAAAGGAGAAGCAAAAAAACATAGATAACAAGATTGTTAAATATATCACCATAAAATATAGTTGTAATGTGCAAGGATACAAGATTTCATATCCTATTACAAAAAAGGTAATATAGAATATAATTTGTTTATTTTTATAAGCTAAGCTTTCTTCTATTACATTTTAGATAGAATAAATTAAACATAAATATTTTATTCAACTTTTTTCTACAATTTACAAATTTGAATTGAGGAACCTAGACAAGAAAGAGGTTGATGAGAGTTCATCTAGATCTAAATAATTATAATATTATGAAGAACCTCCAACTCAACTTGTTTAGAGGTCTACAAGTCATATAAAACCACCTAAAATTTATTGAGATAATTATTAGAGATGTATTTTTTCTTTTGAATACTAACATGAAGGAATCTAGATATGTAGAAGATGACTTAAGTAAGAAAGTTGATATCTTAGAATATTTCTATGGATTAAGAAATGGAATATTTTAAAAATGATAAACCCTTGGATCTAATACCATTGACTATTGAATAAAAATATGTTCATTACAAATGGGTGTTCAATAAAAAAATTATTTAGATAGAGGTATAAGTGTGGCTGATTGCAAAAGGTAAATCTCAGATTGAGGTTTTTGATTATCATGAGATATGCTATCCTATTATAAAAATTGCATCCATATTATTCTTTCTTTCTCTTTTTATTTCATATGATCTAGAGGTTTACAAAATGGATGTGAAAGTATATTTTCTTCATTGTGATTTGGATGGGGATATTTATATGCCACGGTTAGACCAAGTATGTGCAGGATCATGATGGGCCAAAAAGTGGCGATATGTAAGTGATATGATGGGCCATGTGGCTGAAAAAAAATTTTAACCCAAAATTGATGAAACAAAAAGGGTTCCTAGAGGAGATCCACAACTTTCCACCAATATAAATTATGCTTTACTTTTGAATTTAATAAATAATAATTATTTATTTTCCATTTGAATTACGATTAAAGTCTTGATTGATAGGATGATTTAAAAAAATCTATATGTTTCAAATGGTATCAAATATTTTGAATCTAAAACATGCGTCACATTCTATGCTTCACATAATATAGGATTAAAAAATAATAATTAAATTTCATGAAGTTTTGACCAAGTTAATGTGGTTAGACATACAAGTTTTTATATTTTTTAAAAGTTGTAATAAAAAAATCATAATTAAATATTTACTTGAAATAAATTACAAAAAAATATGCATCACAGTAGAACATGAGTCTTGTACTTATATCTAAAATCTTATAAAAAAATATTATCATTTTATTGTGGTTAGGGTGTTCAGACAAACATCTATTTCTTATTTTTCCCTAAAATTGAAGTACTATTACCTTGAAATTTCAAATTTTCACCAAATAGATTTTAAAAAAAAAATAAACCTAGTAGTTTAGAAACTACATTCAATTTTCTACAAATTCTATTGTTACATATTTTTGAAATAATATAGATAACTTATTCAAACTTTTATGTCAAGTTCCCTAACTCTGATTTTCTGAATTTTCATTGCCACTTAAGGGCTTGCTTTTTCCATGATTATCCTACACATACCCAACCACTAGATTGGGAAAGATAAAAAAAGTTGGTTTGTAAATTGAATAAATTCATTTATCACCTAAAATAGAGTCTCATTATGTGGTACCATAAATTTGATACATATGTGTTGAGTTTGGGATTTCAGTGCTCTAAATTAGATCATTATGTTTAGTATAAAATTGATGGTGATAATCTCCTATTTATTGCAATAAGTTGTAATGATATGTTATATTATGTCTAAAAGGGAAAGGAATGATTTCAAAAATAAAGTCTCAAGATCAAGCAAATTTGAAATGAAAGATATTGGTGTAGCTAAACATATTATAGGGATTGAAATTTGAAGATATAGAGCGAACAAAAAACTAAGATTAGTTAAAGAAGGTATGTCAATTCATTTCTACAAATGTTTAGTATATAGTACCATAGACCATTATATGTTCATCTTTGAATTGGAATGAATTTACCTTCTTTATATTATCTAGAAACTTTATTAGATATGGAAGACATCAGTAGATTTCCTTACTATCTAGTGTAGCTTGAAGTTTGATGTATACTATGGTTTGAACTAGATAAGGCATTTCTCAAGAAATGGGAGTTCATTCTAGATATATGTTTAATCCAAGTAGAAATCATTGGGATGTCTTTTAAATAGTCAACTGACAGTCACGGTGTACCTTAGATTATTCCTAATGTTATCGTGGTAATTTTAGAAGAGATGTACATTACCTTGATATTCATGGTTATGTGGATTCAAAGTGAGTAGATGATGTCAATAGTGAATGACCCCACACTTATTATGTATTTACTTTATTAGGTGGTGCATATCACTTAGATTAGTAATTAATAAGTTTGATTTATTTTCCAACTAGTGAAGCTCACTATATGGTATCTACTCATGCTTGTACAAAATTCATTTGGCTTATGAGACTATGTTTAAATATCTGAATAAACATGATATAGTGACAATTTATTGTGATATTGAGAGTGTGATTTTCTTGGACAAAAACCTAAAATTTCATGTTAGGACCAAGCATATTGACGTATAATATAATTTTATCAGTTATATGGCGAATCATGGTAGGGTGAAGCTAGTTAAGGTACAGACTTTGATGAATATTACATATATATTGACTAATGTTTTGAGCATGAAGATGTTTAGATTTAATTTAGTATCTATAGATCTCTCAACCCCTAGTAATTAAATCATGTTGCCAATACTCTTTTTTCTCTTACAAGGTGTTTTAAAAGTTAGATAATGTTAAACAAGTGTGTCTCAAGCTTGAAATTAGAATATATTGCTATTGTATTTATCCTATATTTAAGCATGAAGTGATCCATAAAAGTCACCAAATCAATAGAATGGGGCTAAATAAACACACTAATAAATATTTATTGCAACACCATATTGAAATAATGAAAAACAATTTTTCTTTTGCATGGTTTAGATCATAGAGAAAACCCACTTCCCAATCATTTCATTGAAAGGAAACTTTAGAAATCTCAATACAATGATGAAAGGGGAAAGAGATTTGATTATAGGGTTTCTGATGGTCTAATTCTAAACTAATGAGGGGTTCACCAAAAAGCTAGGGATTGGAAAGACAAATTAAATGCAAGATGTAATGCTTGAAACTAATGCAATGCAATCTTTCACTAAATGAACTAAACATGCATGTAAAATACAACTGAAAGTTCCAAGATGGAATGTGTGCACCTAGAAATTTGAAGAATATTGAATGAAGCTATGAAATGCTGAAAAAATAGATTTTAAAGCTTGTTCGGACTCATAGCCAATCTAGGTGATTTTGTCCCAAATCTCAGTTTCTGTGTAGAAATTGATTTATGGAAAATGGATGTTTGAAACTGCAAAAAACTAGAAAATGACCTATAGTGGGACTTGTAGGATGCCAAAATCTTACACATGGATTGTATAGATTTAGCCATCCTCATAGAATAAAATACATTATTTACTCCAAGAAAATTAATAAAGCTAAATCAGACATGCAATAGAGAAAATGAAATACAACCTATTCTATGGTGGATTGGTGCCCTCCATGAAGATGTGAGAGAGCCCTTTCCTAATCCATTTATAAGCCAAATGAAATAGACAATGAGTTGCTATGAGCTCAAGTTGCCTATAGTTTAGATGCATTCAAAATGTGTTGTAGAAATGAGAGAAAATGCCTTGCATTTATAGGAGAAGTTGATAGAAGAGAGGCCAAAATTAGGCAATGTGGGACTAAATCCCATTCAATAGGATAGAGGATTGGCCAAAGCTTGTGCATGTTTTGGTCAATGTGCCCATTCAAATTTGAAAAATGTTAATAAATGCATGTTGTTGAGGGTTTTGGGGGGAATAATCTTTGTCCAAAAAAGTCAAAGATGAGAGTTATTGAGGAAAATAAGTCTTTTTAATAAATCAAATAAATTGATTTATTGATGCAAGTGGGTGGGTTAGTTAAGAGTTTAGATTTGACTCTAGTTGAGTCAAAAGCTAGAGAATGGTAATTATGATTAGAAGTTAATTAATTTAGATTAATTAACTTAGGGATTTTTAGGGATTTGATATTTGATTTTAAATCAATTTCATTTATTAAATCAAATAAGAAGAACTTTAGGAACTTAATTAAATAATTTGATTTATTTAATTAAGTCTGATGAACATTAGGGATTTAATCAATAAAATATTTTAATTGATTAATAGAAGAAATGAATGTTAATCAGAGCGTAATGCATGATGCATGATGTTAGTTTTGCATGTCTACAGGACTCATATGCTAGAACTAGTGTATTAGTCCAGTTAGGGGTTTCTAAAACTTCAAAGCAGCAATCTACACTGCAATATATTCTTTGTTCTTTCCAATTAATTTTTGGATCCGAAACTCTGATTTTTAACTTGGAGAAGTCTTGCTAGTATCTCCAATGCAAGGTGACAACTTTGAAAACTTTGAACATGTTAACAACTTTCTCAAAAATATCTCTTCAATGTATCTTCAACCTAAACCTAAAAATCACACACCAAAGAGAGGGAAAAATTTTGTTTTGTTATTGGAAAGGGGTTTTCCTTGGTGAAACCTTGGAATGAAATGAAACGAAATAGGAATGGGTAATCATGAATGAACAAAATAAGATGTTTAAACTCACCAAACTCTAGAAATAAAGTGTGGTAAACATGTATGAAGTGGATCCAATGGATGTAGATCTAGACTCTTGCTTGAATTTGATAGATCTTGAATTGAATGCTAGCTTGAATCATGAAACCATACATCACAATTGTTAGCTCAAATAAAAAACATGATGCATGATGCCTTTGAAATGATGCTTGATACTTGATAATCTTCCCTTGAATTCTCTTGAATGGTCTTTTAAACACTTGAATTCTCTTGTGAACTAAAATATGCTATAAGGATTCTCATTCAACTTGCTAGATGTAAAATGACTAAAATAAACTTATATTTATACTTAATTATGCAACCATTCCTAAAATTACAACACTACAAGCCAACATAAGATCTAAGAGAAAAAATCCCACCAATAATTAGAATTAATTTTGATTTTGGGGCACATGAAACTCATACACCCAAGGTGGTGTATGTGTCCCATTAGGCATAAATTATGGGGTCATTTTAAAAAATTCTTAGAAAGGTGTAAAATCCAGATAAGATACAATTAAGTTCATTTAGTCCACAAGGGCCCAAGACCTAATGTGAATATGTTAGATATTGTAAGACCCCTTCGTTTTGCTCCTTTGACCGCACAATGTTTTGTTTGGTTATGCCTTATTTGCTATTAAAGTGATTTGATTTGGAAATCAGTTGTTATTTGATTGTTATTTGTAAAGTTATGCGAATGTTATATTTTAGTGTGATGGTGTATTTTCTTGATGTAATTATTATGTCATGCTTTGAATTAGCATAGTGGATAATTGAATTAATGATGTTTATGCATTTGATTATATTAATGATGTTAGATTTGTCAGTCAGTGATACTGTATTGGTGAAGGAGATGGATTGCATCACTCACTTGTGAGCACCTTGTGATTCTGTGATTTCCTCTTAACGGTGTGTATTTTTATGCTATTTATACTATATGTTGTTGTTACTTGATTTGCAGGTTGACAAGCATAGGACATCGACTCCACCTGGCTTCATAGGTGAGAGTGCGTCCAATACCCAACGGTATTCGATTGGGATATAGTAGCTAGGTTTTCATGTCAGGTCATCACCCTAGTCCTTGTGGTCGTTAGTTGGTAGTCAGATTGTGTTCCTTTGTATTTTGTGTCCTCTCTTCGTTATTTGATTGCAAGATTACTTGGGTGATTTAAATGGTTTAATGTATTTAAGTTGTGGATTAATGTGATCTGGAATTATGTTGGAATATAATTATTCTGTTATTTAATTTAATTTAATTAATAAATAATTTAATCTTTGATTAAATCTATTTTATTAATTAATTAAATTTATGTTGATTAAATAAGTAAGTTATCTATTTTGAATTAAAGAATATTGGTTGAAATTGAAAATTAAAATAAATTGTTTTAAAAAGTCAATTTGGAAATTGAATTCAAAATTGAGATATTTTGCATTTCTGTTTTCAGAAATTGATGGCAGTGGTTGAATGAGATATTTTTGCAATTTTCAATATTATTGAATTTTTTCTTCAATTTTGGAGGATCAAGATTTTGAAAAAAATGGAAAATGGAGGGAGGAGGTGTGGTTGGATTTTGTGGGTTTTTGTTTGAAGTTGTGGAAATGGCTGATCTCGAGAAGGAATCGAAGCCAAGATCCATGCATCATCTGGATCTTCTCAACTTGTGAAAATCAGGTTCATCCTTTGTTTTGTTATTTGTGTTTATAAAATTTTTTGTTTGGAAACATTTAAATCCTTTAAATTAGTTGCAAGAAAAACTCAATTTAAATCTGCTCTCAAACTTGGATCTGGTACTTACAGATGAAATTTTATTCAAAACAAAAATGAGTTCTTGGCTGCAAATTATTACTTTGAAAATTATTTGCTCAATCAATCTACAAATTCCTTGTGAGAAAATTTATATGTATATATATATATATATATATATATTTGTAAATATTTACTTATAAATATATAGTAAATCTTTGCATAATTGTTATAATATTTTGTTAAATAAAAAAAAATGTGACCCCCTATTAAAAAGGTGGATTGAAAACCCATGGGGGTTCGACCTATGTTTTTGTTTTAAAAAACAAATTAAAAAAATTAGTCTGTTTAAGTAGTTGTTTGCATCATCCCTTAGGGTTACGTGGCGGGGCATTACACATGGTATCAGAGCCTAGGTTTAAACACTAGGTTCCCTGGGTACATTTGTGCTCACTGTGTAGTCCCTATGAATTGTTAGTTGGTTGGTCAAGTGCTCATGTGTTCATGGCTTTTTCTTTAGCATGATGTACTCTTTGGAAAAGAGTAGCGTGAAGGAAACCTAATAAAAGGTCTTAGTTGGAAGTTTCGATACGTATTCCTTGAGTTTGGAATTGAATGTTCCTATGGGATTATGTATGTAGGTGCAGCCTTCCAAATGTAAGAGTCTAGTAATTGTATCTTGTTTGAGTGTCATGGTTACACTCTGGGTCATGTGGATTGCATGCTCATTCCACATCACATAAGGGTTGTTATCATTCTTGTCGGACGTTGTTTCCTCCTTCCTTGTTTTGTGGCTAGTATCTAGTCACACAATTGTTGTATAGTGAAATTTAAAGATTGTAAACATTCTTTTGGTTATTGATGATTCTTTTCGGTTGATTGTGAGGATCGACACTTTGGTTATATTTGATTGTGAAGGTTTAGCCACAACTTGTGATCTTAGTTTCTTATAACCCTAGTGGTTATAAATTTGATTTAGTGTTGAAATTGGGCACATTTATTGCCTTCTTGTTGCAATTGGAACTTTAATCTTATCTTCTTTATGAACTTGGTGGCTAAGCTAGTGATCTTTGTTTTTCTGAATGTTGGTTATGTGTTGTATTGTAATTCCTCTCCAAAGACGTATGGTACGGACTTGGTGAGTGTGTACGAGGAAGTATGTGGGGTTGTTTGCAGTTAGGACCCACTACTCACCTTTTTTGTGATGAGTATCTCTTGGAGGCTGATCACCTTATGCAGCACGAGACATGTCATAGTAGTCTTGTTGGATTTATTTGACTTGGTTAGTGGTTCTTGGTTCTTGGATTCCTCTATCTTGGATCGGTGTTTCATTTTCCGAGTGATGTGTATTGGTACATACGTGTATTATGTGTGATAATCCTTGGGTATGTGTTTGGAGATTTTATTGGTGGTTGCCCCACCATGTTGTCTTGTTTGGATTGGCAGTGTGCATGGCTGAGTGGATTATGGCATGGGTTGCTATTGTTTTTGTCTTGCGACTTGGAATGGTTCAGTTTTGGAACCCTTGGTTATGTGTGAATGTTTGGATTTTGCACTAGGGGTAGTTGTAGGCTTCTAGGAGTAAGCCTGACCCTAGTGGGGGAGGATGTAAGACCCCTCTATTTTGCTCCTTTGACCGAATAGTGTTTTGTTTGGTTATGCCTTATTTGTTGTTAAACTGCTTTGATTTGGAAATCAGTTGTTATTTGATCGTTATCTGTAAAGTTATGCGAATGTTATATTTTAGTGTGATGGTGTAGTTTCCTGATGTAATTATTATGTCACGCTTTGGATTAGCATAGTGGATAATTGAATTAATGATGTTAGATTCGTCAGTCAGTGATATTGTATTGGTGAAAGGGACAGATCACATCACTTGCTTGCGAGCGCCATGTGATTCCATGATTTCCTCTTCACCGTGTGTATTTCTATGTTGTTTATACTATATGTTGTTGTTACTTGATTTGCAAGTTGATAGGTATAGGACATCGACTCCACCTAGCTTCATAGGTGAGAGCGTGTCCAATACCCAACGGTATTCGATTGGGAGATAGTAACTAGGTTTTTGTGTCAGGTCATCACCCTAGTCCTTGTGGTCGTCAGTTGGTAGTTCGATTGTGTTGCTTTGGATTTTGTGTCCTCTCTTCATTATTTGATTGCAAGATTAGTTGGGTGATTTAAATGGTTTAATGTATTTACGTTGTGGATTAATGTGATATAAAATTATGTTGGAATATAATTATTTTCTTATTTAATTTAATTTAATTAATAAACAATCTAATCTTTGATTAAATCTATTTTATCAATTAATTAAATTCATGTTGATTAAATAAGTAAGTTATCTATTTTGAATTAAAGAATATTGGTTGAAATTGAAAATTAAAAGAAATTGTTTGAAAAAGTCAATTTGGAAATTGAATTCAAAATTGAGATATTTTGCATTTCTATTTTCAAAAATCAATGGCAGTGGGTGAATGAGATATTTTTGCAATTTTCAATATTATTGAATTTTTTCTTCAATTTTGGAGGATCAAGTTTTTGGAAAAAAATGGAAAATGGAGGGAGGAGGTATGGTTGGATTTTGTGGGTTTTTGTTTGAAGTTGTGGAAATGGCTGATCTCGAGAGGGAATCGAAGCCAGGATCCATGCATCATCTGGATCTTCTCAACTTGTGAAAATCAAGTTCATGCTTTGTTTTGTTATTTGTGTTTATAAAATTTGTTGTTTGGAAACATTTAAATCCTTTAAATTAGTTGCAAGAAAAACTCAATTTAAATCTGCTCTCAAACTTGGATCTTGTATTTAGAGATGAAATTTTATTCAAAACAAAAATGAGTTCTTGGCTGCAAATTATTACTTTGAAAATTATTTGCTCAATCAATCTACAAATTCCTTGTGAGAAAATTTATATGTATATATATATATATATATTTATATGTATATATATATATATATATATATATATATATATATATATTTATATATATATATATATATATATATATATATATATATATATATTTGTAAATATTTACTTATAAATATATAGTAAATCTTTGCATAATTGTTATAATATATTGTTAAATAAAAAAAAATGTGACCCCCTATTAAAAAGGCGAACTGAAAACCCATGGGGGTTCAGCCTGTGTTCTTGTTTTAAAAACAAAATTTAAAAAAAATAAAAATAAATATAAAATAAAAAAATTAGTCTATTTAAGTAGTTGTTTGCATCATCCCTTAGGGTTCCGTGGCGGGGCGTTACACATGGTATCAGAGCCTAGGTTTAAACACTGGGTTCCTTGGGTACATTTGTGCTCATTGTGTAGTCCCTGCGAATTGTTAGTGGGTTGGTCAAGTGCTGATGTGTTCATGGCTTTTCCTTTAGCATGATGTACTCTTTGGAAAAGATAAGTGTGAAGGAAACCTAATAAAAGGTCTTAGTTGGAAGTTTCGATATGTATTCCTTGAGTTTGGAATTGAATGTTCCCATGGGATTATGTATGTAGTTGTACCCTTGCAAATGTAAGAGTCCAGTAATTGTATCTTATTTGAGTGTCGTGGTTACACTCTGGGTCATGTGGATTGCATGCTCGTTCCACATCACATAAGGGTTGTTATCATTCTTGTCGGACATTGTTTCCTCCTTCCTCGTTTTGTGGTTAGTATCTAGTCACACAGTTGTTGTATAGTGAAATTTAAAGATTGTAAACTTTCTTTCGATTATTGATGATTCTTTTCGGTTGATTGTGAGGACCAACACTTTGGTTATATTTGATTGTGAAGGTTTAGCCACAACTTGTGATCTTATTTTCTTATAACCCTAGTGGTTATAAATTTGATTCAGTGTTGAAATTGGGCACATTTATTGCCTTATTGTTGCAATTGGAACTTTAATCTTATCTTCTTTATGAACTTGGTGGCTAAGCTAGTGATCTTTGTTTTTCTGAATGCCAGTTATGTGTTGTATATTAATTCCTCTCCAAAGATGTATGGTATGCACTTGGTGAGTGTGTACGAGGAAGTAGGTGTGGGAAACGTTGAGGATGGGGTATGTGGGGTTGTTTGCAGTTAGGACCCACTACTCACCTTTGTTGTGATGACCATCTCTTGGAGGCTGATCACCTTATGCAACAAGAGACATGTCATAGTGGATCTTGGTTCTTGGATTCCTCTATCTTGGATCGGTGTTTCATTTTCCGAGTGATGTGTATTGGTACATACGTGTATTATGTGTGATAATCCTTGGGTATGTGTTTGGAGACTTGATTGGTGGTTGCTCCACCATGTTGTCTTGTTTGGATTGGCAGTGTGCTTGGCTGAGTGGATTATGGCATGGGTTGCTATTATTTTTGTGTTGAGACTTAGAGTGGTTCAGTTTTGGAACCCTTGGTTATGTGTGAATGTTTGGAGTTTGCACTAGGGGTAGTTGTAGGCTTCTAGGAGTAAGCCTGACCCTAGTGGGGGAGGATGTAAGACCCCTCCATTTGCTCCTTTGATCGAATAGTGTTTTTTTTGGTTATGCCTTATTTGCTATTAAACTGCTTTGATTTGGAAATCAGTTGTTATTTGATCGTTATCTGTAAAGTTATGCGAATGTTATATTTGATTGTGATGGTTTATTTTCCTGATGTAATTATTATGTCATGCTTTGGATTAGCATAGTGGATAATTGAATTAATGATGTTAGATTTGTTAGTCAGTGATATTGTATTGGTGAAAGGGATAGATCACATCACTCGCTTGTGAGCGCCCTGCGATTCCATGATTTCCTCTTCACCATGTGTATTTTTATGCTGTTTATACTATATGTTGTTGTTACTTGATTTGTAGGTTGATAGGTACAGGACATTGAATCCACCTGGCTTCATAGGTGAGAACGTGTCCAATACCCAATGGTATTCGATTGGGAGATAGTAGCTAGGTTTCCGTGTCAGGTCGTCACCCTAGTCCTTGTGGTCATCAGTTGATAGTCAGATTGTGTTGCTTTGGATTTTGTGTCCTCTCTTCATTATTTGATTGCAAGATTAGTTGGGTGATTTAAATGGTTTAATGTATTTATGTTGTGGATTAATGTGATCTAGAATTACGTTGGAATATAATTATTTTGTTATTTAATTTAATTTAATTAATAAATAATTTAATCTTTGATTAAATCTATTTTATTAATTAATTAAATTCATGCTGATTAAATATGTGAGTTATCTATTTTGAATTAAAGAATATTGGTTGAAATTGAAAATTAAAAGAAATTGTTTTAAAAAGTCAATTTGGAAATTGAATTCAAAATTGAGATATTTTGCATTTCTATTTTCAGAAATTGATGGCAGTGGTTGAATGAGATATTTTTGCAATTTTCAATATTATTGAAGTTTTTCTTCAATTTTGGAGGATTAGGTTTTTTTAAAAAAAATGGAAGATGGAGGGAGGACGTATGGTTGGATTTTGTGGGTTTTTGTTTGAAGTTGTGGAAATGGCTGATCTAGAGAGGGAATCAAAGCCAGGATCCATGCATCATCTAGATCTTCTCAACTTGTGAAAATTAGGTTCATGCTTTGTTTTGTTATTGGTGTTTATAAAATTTGTTGTTTGGAAACATTTAAATCCTTTAAATTAGTTGCAAGAAAAACTCAATTTAAATCTGCTCTCAAACTTGGATCTTGTATTTAGAGATGAAATTTTATTCAAAACAAAAATGAGTTCTTTGCTGAAAATTATTATTTTGAAAATTATTTGCTCAATCAGTCTACAAATTCCTTGTGAGAAAATTTATATGTATATATATATATTTGTAAATATTTACTTATAAATATATAGTAAATCTTTGCATAATTGTTATAATATGCTATTAATTAAAAAAAATGTGACCCCCTATTAAAAAGGTGGATTGAAAACCCATGGGGGTTCGGCCTGTGTTTTTGTTTTAAAAACAAAATTTATAAAAAATAAAAAATAAAATAAAATTAGTCTGTTTAAGTAGTTGTTTGCATCATCCCTTAGGGTTGCGTGGCGAGGTGTTACAGATATATTACAACTCTAAATCAAGGTCTTGTTAGGGGGTAATTGTTCTATTATTACATCTGATTAGGTGGAGAATAGCATAAACCAAATGCATGAGCAATAGGATATACCAATAAACAATTTCACACTAAATCACTAAAAAAAGATGTAATTATGAGAGCTAAAAGGTGCAAATAACAATAAAAAATGATACCTAACTATTATAAGAAGTATAGGGAAAGTTTTTAAAGAATTAAAAGCTATGTACCTTGCCAAAAAGTTATATCTTTTGAGCTATAGAGGACTCACTCGCCTTCAGTGGTGAATGGGTTCTTTTAGGGTTTCAAAAAACTAATTTCAGGGCCCTGTTTCCTGATGTCTACACTCTCAAATTCCCTATTATCAAGTTTTTGAAGTTGGTATGCAGTTCGGTATCTTTGATTCCTTGATTTTTCACTTTGAATGACAACTTTTGTAACTTTTCACCTTTAAAAATTTTGCTCCAAACTAGCTCAACTTGATCTTCAACCTATAAATCTGCAATCACACACTCAAGGGCATAAAAACTTGTTTATTTTTAGTGAATGGGGGTTTTCCTCAATTAAACCCCTCTTATGTAATTAAAGAAAATGATGAAATGAAGCATGAACATGAAATATACAAATGATGTCACCTTGGATGATGTCTTGTGAAAAAATTCTTTAAAATAACATGTGGTGGCCATGAATAATGTAGATCTTAAATCCTTGAATGCGACTTGAATAATAGTTACAAGTATATCTTGAATGCTACATCCACTTATTTGGCCTAATAACATGAATGAATGCATCAAACCCTTGTCATGATGATATAATCTTGAATTATTACAATAAACTCTTGAAATTTTCCTTCAAATGCATTGTAAATGCTCTATTTTTTGTAAACTTAGATACTACATAAATTCACAAACTTTCTAGGAAAAACAATGTGAATTAACCCCTTATTTATTTTAAATTAGGATATTAACCCCAAAATTTAAATAATTAAGGTCGACACCAGATTTGGAAAGAAAGTTTATTAATTTTTTTCCAAAATGAAATTTAAAAAGGGGGGTCTCATTAGGACAAGACCCATTCACCAACTTGGTTGAATGGTTCCTAGCTTAGTTTACTAGGACCTAACCTTGGGGGATTGAAAGAAAACTAAAAACCCATTCCAAATCAACTTAAGAATAGGGGCCTTGTTAATGGAGGACCCATTCATCACCTAGGAAAAATGGGTCCTGGCTCAGTTTACCAGGACCTAACTCTTCCCAATGAAAAATTGTATTAGTTACATTGTAAGTGTTGAGATAGATCTTTGGAAGGTGGTGCAGGAGCACCGATTTGATTTCTTTCCTCCATGAGGCCATTTGTAAATAGTTGCTCTATTTTGTGTATTGGGTCTTATAATAAGGTTTATAAAACCATTTTATAGGTGTTTGAGTCTAGGCTAGAGAGTTGGTTGTGGTTTTGTGTTGTGAGAATGATTACACTGTGATCTAGAATGCACTTAATCATTATTTGAGATGAATAATTTCATAAAAGTTTTCAAGTGAATGGAATGTTGAATTGTGGGTTGTTGTGAGAATGATTACACTATGATCTAGAATGCACTTATCATTATTTGAGATGAATAATTTCATGAAAGTTTTCAAGTGAATGGAATGTTGAGTTGTGAGTCCTTTGCTCTGCATCAAAAGGTGTCAAAATTAAGACATAAATTTCATTAAAAAGTGGGTTAATTACTCTAACTAGCCACAATTAATTAATAACCACCTAGATAAATGTGAAAGTATTTTATAACACTTTACAATAGTTAAATAAGGTACACATTATGTACATTTTATTAGAAAGGGTTCCATTAGGCTTAATTAAGTAAATACATCCTAGAAAAGTGTGAAAGTGTGTTACAACACTTTACAACACCCTTGCAAAGGATCAGTTAAGGCATTTTTTAGTCAAATAAAGGTCATAGAATAGAATGAATGTGTACATTACAAAACCACTCTAAGACATCATTAGTTTAGTTTTAATGTCAATTATCAAACCAAGGGAAAAGGCCTACTTTTTTTGTTACTATATTTTTCTCCTATTTTCATGAGAGGGTGACCCCATATCAAATTCACATTAAAGTGGACATATAGTACACTTAAGTATGCATGAATAACAAAGATACATGATCATACCCTATCAAAAGCCAAGAAAAAATAAACAAAAAAAAAGGATCAAGAACAACCAACTCAATGGGAGGTGAGAAGGGGTTGTTTGTGGAACCTCAATCTATCCACTAGGTAAGTTGTCCCAATGAAGTGGTTTAGTGAGTAAGTCATTCCGGTGTATCGAATTCTAGCCATATAATGAGAAATTCATGCCAGTGTATCGGCTTCCCATCATAATAACCATACCCAAGTTATCCTCCTGATAACTTCAATAAGGCACCACAATGTAAATGATTTTGTAACTGATTTTAAATATCATGTAAAAAAATTGTTAAAAGGGAGTTTTATTTTTTCATCTAATGTTCTTCCTCTTAGGGAGAATTTTTCCTAATGTCTCCAAGAGAGGACAAGTCAAAAGCATCAAATAATCACCTATGGGATATCTCATTCACATCATGCCATGACAATAGATTGCATACTCTTGGACAACATCAAACCCAATGACACCACCAAGAAGAGGCAACATCACAAGAAAAAAGGAAAATCATGCCATGAATCTTGCAAGAATATATTATCGATGTATTCCACCACTTTAAAGTGGTTTATATACCATGACTATGATAAATCACTTTAAAGTAGCCAAATCTGTTGATCCTAAGATATGAGATCTTTCCTCAAAAAACCTTATGCCAAGTCATATGTTTTTGATGTAAGTTTCACAATAAAATAGGAAGAAATGGTTTCCCCCATAAATACATAAGGGATATATGGATTTGGAGTTAGTATGCCTATACTAAAAGGTTTTTCGTAGAGCATGAAATTGTCATCAATCCCCAAATACTCATAGAATCAGAGGAATAACACAAAGAGAGTGAAAACAAAGAAAAAGCCTTTTGGGTCAACATGGAAGAGACATAAATTTCTTCACGCCTTGCATTATCCCCAAAAGGAAAACACAAGACAAATGAAAAATATTAAAACATAAATCTTTTGGGTCAACATGGAAGAGACATGAGTGTCTGGACACCTTGCATCATTTCCAAAAGGAAAACATGAGAAAAATGAAAAATGCTTACGGTAAAGAAAAGAATGAAGGTACATATAGAGGAATGCAAAAAGGAGAGAGGGAAATGAAATGAAATGTCACGTGGGATCACATTACACACATGAAATCACATGAAGAAAAAAGATGAAAAATAAAAAGATTCGTAAGGAACATGCAAGTTAACCTAAAGTAGGTCGTCTTCCTCCCAAACTCAATCAATATAAATGGAAGGTGGGCAACTAGCCAAAGAGACAAAAAAAGTGCATTACTAGGAAAAGGTTACCAAATTTTTTCCTCCACTTTGTGCAAGATAAAAATGAGCTGAGATAAGCTGGGAAAATGAGCTCATCGCATTAGAAAAATGATTTGTGCAATAAGTGTAAAGCATGCAATAGTGAGAATATTTGAGATCCTACAAATATCACATGGAAAAGAGAGAAATCCATGCTTTAAGGGACTATCTCTATGATCCCAATTTATTTAAATATGTGTTGTAAGGGACAAAAATCATCGATACTATGTCCAAGATCTCTATAGTGTTGACAATGTGGATGATTTGCATCTTTAGGATATAATTTTGGTGTTTCTCACATGGGTGGTATTGCTATAAGTCGACATTGTACAAGTATCTGTAAATTTCTTTCAACATCAGTTGATGGATAAGGGAATTGAAGTTTTTTTTAATTTGTAAGGCCTTTTGCACTTGCTAGATTCACGTATTTCTTGTCTTTTCTTTCTAGGTTCACTAATTTCTCTAGGTGGATATAAGGCAGGAGGACCTGCGATTACCTTGTATTCTCTATTATTTTCATTAGGAGGCATTGGTTTCTCTTTCGGAAGGAGAAGTTTTATGTTAGAAGGAGGATTTAAGACAACCCTACCATCATTATGAAGCATTGGTTATTCTTTAGGAGGGAGAATAGTTATGTCAAGAGGAGGATCTAAGACAATCCCACCATCACTATGAAGCATTAAGTAATATTTGGGAGTGCTTATGTTGAGAGGGTAATATTGATATCCTAAGCCTTTGGTTTCTTCAATTGGTATTTACTCTAAGATTTGATGAATTTAATGTTCACTTGTTGTATCACATCCTTATTTGCATAAGATCGTAAATCCTTTGTCATATGTCTTTGAAAGGTTGACAAATGTGCTCATCACTTTCTTGATAGAGGATGGTTGGATTCTTTCTTATTGAGAGGAGCTAGGTTCACCTATGATGGGGAACATAGGATTTTCATGTTACTCAATTTCAAGATGTAGAAGTCCAAACATATCAAGATGTGTCAGTTGTTTCATTGAGGGATAAGAGGATGCATTAGATTCAAGATTGTTAAGACAATTGTTTATGAATTCATTCATGCTGGAATCGTCTTCTCCAATGATGTAAAAATGAAAAGGAGGAAATGCATTAGGATTTGTGTGAGCATGAGTAAGTTTAATTTCATTAGGTTCATTCCAAAAAACACAATTTGAAACATCCACCAAAGAGAAATACTTCTTCATAGTGCCTAAATAGTTCTCTATTTTTAGAATTTCAGACCTAAAAATTATAATTTATTGATTGCACAATGAAATAAGAAAAAAATAAAATATTTGGATACAATTTTTGTTGGGAATTATGCCTCAAATTTTTGGTGAAACCCCTTTGAAGACTTAGGAAAATTCTCTTGTTTCCTTGGCAAAGTCTTTTGTTCTGGCAGAGGCAGAACCGAGATGGAACTTGGCATTGTTTCATTTGCCTTGTTCCGAGTCTTGTTCCCATTCCGTCTCCAGCTCTGCTCACTGCTTTCTTGGTTCTTCGAGTTTTGTTCTGGCGGAGGTGGAACCAGATTGAAACTTGGCTTTGTTCCTTTTTTCATGTTCTGGGTTTGGCTCTGGGTCTAGCTTCGGCTCCGGCTCCGGTAGTCTGTTGCTCTCCACTTGATTCTAGCGGAGGCGGAACCAGTTTTGGAAATTGGAAATGTCTGTTTGCCATGTTCTGACTCCAGGTCTGACTCCTGCTTTTGTGATCTAGTTCCTTTGGATGTTTGGATTCTCCTTGGGGAGTTATCATCTGCTTTGTCCTAGTTCTGGATTGTTGTTTCTTGTAGATGGCGGAGGTAGAACCAGAACTAGTTTGGTTCCTGATCTTGGACTTTTGGTAAACTCTTGTTTCTGTTCCTGTTCCATCCCTGACTCCGACTCTGATCTTTTGTGCTCCCATCTTGGTTTGACCCCAGGTTGACTTTACCCAGTTAGTTTTGTTTCTGATGTGTTCCTCTTTGTCATGGGTGGATGCGGAACTGAATTGGTTCTTGAACCTGTAATTTCAGTGGAGTCATGTTTCGACTCTAGTTCCATCTCCAACTTTGACTCCGACTCCGACAGTGTGCTTTTTTGGTGGAGTCCTATTTCAACTCCTGTTCCAACTCCAGCTCCAACAGTGTTAGATTTGGCTTGACATCTTGGACACTCAATGTTTGTTTGACTGTTTTGGTTGCTCTATCAGCTGCGATTGCTGATGGGTCTTGGATGTGTGGCACCTGGTTGAATAGTGATTTTATGGTTACCTAACTTGTTGTGTTGCATGTTTAGTCAATGAGGGTTGGTGAAGCTGAACCCGTTTTTGGAATGGCATTGAGTGCCAAGATGGCTTGTTGTAGGGAGATCTATCAGATCCGACTAGATGTGTTATTTACGAATGGTCTTCTTTGCTCTTGTTGAGTCGGTTACATAATGGATGGGAGATGTATTATTTCTTAGGAAGTTCAATGAGTCTGCAAGACTCATGGGTTGCAAAGCAAGTGCGAGATGTGTGAGTTGAATGCATGACCATGAGACTACGAGCAAGATGTGCAGGCATGTGTATGCATGAGCATGGGGTTGCAAGCATAATGCATGATGCATGATGTGAGATTGCAGCAGTTGGACTTGCAGGTTGGAGAGCCGAAGCTGTGAAGAGATTTGCAGAGAGATGGAGAGGATGTTCAAGCAGTTTGCTTAGGCAATGTAACTATGAACACTCTATCTCTCAGATCTGGGCATGGGAATCATTGGAAGCCGAATGACTGGGCTGGCCATCAGGCTGGTTGTGATAGTCATCTGAGGAGCTGAGAGGAATCTTGTGGGTACCTATTACTTCTCCAATAGAACAAGATGTAACTCTTGTACTGCCTTTGAGCCTGTTATTGTAATGTAACTAGTTTTGTGTTACTGAATAATACAATGGCTTGAATTTTTGCAGAGTGGGGTTTTCCCCACGTATATCTTTGTGTATTCTTTTTGTCTTTGATGATATCTATTTATGTTGAATCTATTTCTTGTTGCATTCATTTCTCTTAGAGGATCAATGGGGGATCAACTGTGCTTGTTTCCACTTTATAGCATAGTTGGTTGCATCTTTGTTGTGATTTTGAATTGAAATCACTAAGGCACTACTGTCTTAGATGCGTATCTTGATGATAGACTGAATTTGTATCCCCGACAAGTGGTATCAGAGCTAGTAGCTTGTTGCTCATGATACCAACAAGTGGTATCAGAGCATGTTTAAGGGAGGTCATGGCTTGATGATACCGACAAGTGGTATCAGAGCCTTCTCCTAGTTGCTGAAGTTCTGGGTTTTCTCCTGTGGTGATTTCTTAGCCTGGGAAGCTTGAGGAAGTCTTGAGAAATCGGTTGGTGTTTGGTCCTTCAGTGAGTGGAAGTGTGTGCTTCATTGATTCAACATATAGTTTGAAAGACACTGGGAAAGTATGGAGTGGGTCATGTTGTGGCAACATGATTTGGAGCTCCTAATTGGTAACATTGTTCCTGATGCAAAGGGCATGAGATGTGTTCATGGTTGTGTTGCAGAAAAGCGTGGTATTCATATTGGGTATCTATATGAGAGGCTCCTTGGTGGTATGGACTAGCTTGTGTCATTGTTCAGCTATGGAATTTTGTGCTTGTGGTGGGTGTTTTTGACTTAGCATTGAAGGCATTTTCTCTAGTGCTCTGATTGCATGGAGGCTATGAGGTGACCTTAGTGGTCTGCAACTTCTGGATAGCCTGGCTCTTCCTTGTGCTTGTGCATGATTGTGGTATTGGAACTGGTCTGAAATGAACCTATTGTTCCTATGTGCCTCTTTCTTGCACTTGCATGGTTCAAATTCATGTCTTTGGCTCTAAAGGTTTTGTGTAGATTTTCCTAAAAATTCTATGATGCATTCTCTTGTTCTTTAATTGTTCTGGTTTACTGTGATGGTTATGTGCAGATTCCTTAGTTGTCCAGATGAGCAGTGAATATGGAGGTGCGTGGGTGTTTTGGAAACACTATGATTTTTTTCAGGTTTTGCACGGTCAAGGAAAACTTGTGTTTTGTGGAACTGATGTTTGTTATTTTTCTAGATCCTAGTTTTTGGGGTGTGACTGGATGAGATAGTTGCAGTTCAACTGATTTTGAGGAGTGGTGTCTTCTCTGCATGGGTGTTGGTATGTTTTTCTTCCAACATTCTTGTGGTATGCTTTGATGGTTTCCTAGACTTTGGTGCTTGGGTTGTGGACGTAATTGGAAAATCAGATCTGTTGCTAATCTGGTGTTTGAGTCATGATTGTCTACTTTGGCTGCTCTCTTTGATTATCTTAGTTTTGTAGTTTCTAGTGCAATGATAGATTTGCAGGTTTACTTTTGGTTGCATCCACGGGTTGTGCATTATTGTAGGCTATCCTTACCTACATGCTTGTTGTGAGACAACTTGGAAGTGGACTGTCTATATCCATGAGGGTATAACCATGTTGTGTAGATCTATTAGCTGACCTTGTCTGTGGTCACTTGTGCATTGGCGTGGTTGTTTTGAGATGAGAGGAGGAATAGAGTTTAAGTACCTGAATAGTCAGTGATGGGGACCTGAAGCATGTGGATCATGATGTCATGGAGAGTTGGTTACACTGGCATAGTGTAAGATTTTGACAGTGATGGTGTGATCAGTCATGGTGCTTGGAAAGCTCAGTGTCACATTTCAGTGGGAGCTTTAGCAATGACTGGTGTCTTCTTTGGTGTTGCAGAATTCACATCTGCATGTTCACTATTTGAAGATGTGTAGCACTTTGGAGCCATGAAGGACCTTGGTAGTCTTTGGCTGAGTTGTTGGTGGTGCTTGACAGGTGATGTTGGTTTAGAGTTGTTTGCTTTATGTCATGGTATACTCTTGCTTGTGCATTAGAGTTTTGGCATGTTGTTTTGCTCTTGAAGACCATGGAAAGTTCACTTGAAGTATGGTATCTCCCTTGGAGATGTGCAGATCATGGTGTCATGATAAGTTTCTATTCTAGGTTATGGAACTTTGATAGTGGTCTAGGGGTTCTCTTTACTTTGAGTACACTGGTCATATGCTAGAGGACTTCTGGTTATTGCAGTGTTGTAGTTTGGAGTTAGCACGAGATGATAGGTGTTGATACTCATGGATGCATGGAGAATAAAGGTGAGGCTTAAATTCTTAAGTGAATGTTGTTGTTACAACTCAAAGTCTGAGAAGCTTGCACTTTGGTTGAATGTAAATTGAAAAGAGATCTTGAAGGAGAATGCTCTTAGGTTAGCCATGGTGGCTTGTATATCTTGGATGAGCATGTTTTTCTTTTCTTCTTGATCTGCTCGGTAGTGGTGTCATTGTGAAAGGTATTTACCCATTATAATTTTCAAGTGCTTTATGCTTTATCTTTCATGTTATGAATCTTGAGTTGGTTTAGATTCCGGAGGATTCATAATGAAAGGTTGGAAAACATAGTTTATCTCCTTGTACTTTTGAGTACTGAAAGGAGATGGTTATATGGGCAGTTCTGATCTTATTTGAGGAGCTTACATCCATGTTTTGTTGGATGTTGTCAAGGCTTTTCCCTTTGGGATGTAAAGAAAATCATTCTTGACACAGTTGCCATTTAGAAGTGTTTGTAGAAGGACATGTTTCTTGTTGATTTGTAGTTTATCTCTTATCTAGTCTTGTTCTTCCTGATTGCTTTTGTGACTTTAGATGTGAGTTGCCTTTGTGGTACCAGGTTGGTCACTATTTGTGGTCATGTGTTGTCACCTAGGTGATGACATGAAGGTGCCTGTGCTTCTTTCTTCAGTCAGCTTTGGAGGTGTTTGGAAGAACTGTGGAAGACAGTTGAGAGAAATTTTTCTTGCAGCAGGTGGTTGCAGATGTTGCAGATCAGTATGGATGTTCCTTGGAACTACATGGTTACATTTCTTTATGCTAGGTTTGGTGGACTTGGTATGCCTGGATCATTTGTGATGGTGCTTTGTTTGCACTCATCTGGATAGTGCCCTTGCAGTGAGAGTACTTGGATGTGTTTGGTCTATGACTGGTTGACACAGGGTGCTTGTTTGCTACTGAGATGGGTGGGTGTCTTTTGATGGCATGAGTTCACTTTTAGGTCATACCTTTAAGGTATGGGTGGCTGGATGTTTGAGCATGAGTTGTGGGTGTTGGTTTTTAGTCGCGTGGGTTTGATCAGTTGGATAAGGGAAGTCTCTTCATGGTTGCCTTTCTAGCTGGTCAGTTTTTTCTTGTTCCAGAGTTTTGGTTGGAGTGGTGCTTTGCTATTTTTTTCCTTTGCAGTTTGGAGGATTTTTTGCTTTCATTCCTGAGACTGTTGTTTCACCTTGGTGTGTTCCTATGTTTGGATTTGTTTCTTAAGGTGGTGGAAATCTTTCTGATGTTGTTGTAGTGGTCTTGATTGGAGTGTGAGAGCATGTGTTGGTCCTTGTTTGAGCTTGTTTAGAGGATTCCTGAAAGTCTTCGACAAGTGGGAGATTGTTGGGAATTATGCCTCAACTTTCTGGTGAAACTCCTTTGAAGACTTAGGTGAATTCTCTTGTTTCCTTGGAAAATTCTATTGTTCTAGTGGAGGCAGAACTAGGATGGAACTTGGCATTGTTCCATTTGCCTTGTTCTGAGTCTTGTTCCTGTTCCATCTCCAGCTCCGCTCCTCGCTTTCTTGGTTCTTCGATTTTTGTTCTGGCGGAGGTGAAACCAGATTAGAACTTGGCTTTGTTCCTTTTTTCATGTTCCGGGTTTGGCTCTGGGTCTAGCTTCGATAGTCTATTGCTCTCTGCTTGGTTCTGGTGGAGGCGGAACTAGTTTTGGAAGTTGACAATGTCTGTTTTCCATGTTCCTGTTTCTGTTCTTGTTTCTAGTCTAGGTCCGACTCCTGCTTTTGTGATCTAGTTCCTCTAGATGTTTGGATTCTCCTTGGGGACTTTTCCTCCACTTTGTCCTGGTTCTGAATTGTTGTTTCCTGCAGTTGGCGGAGGCGGAACTAGAACCGATTTGGTTCCTGATCTTGGACTTTTGGTAAAGTCCTGTTTCTATTCTAGTTCCATCCCCGACTCCGACTTTGATCTTTTGTGCTCCCATCTTGGTTTGACCCCGGGTTGACTTTACCCGATCAGTTTTATTTCTGATGTGTTCCTCTTTACCAGAAGCGGATATGAAACCAAATTGGTTCCTGAACTTGTAATTTTGGTGGAGTCATGTTTTGACTCCAGTTCCATCTCTGACTCCAACTCCAACACTAACAGTGTGCTTTTTCGGTGGAGTCCTATTTTGACTCCTGTTCCGACTCTGGCTCTAGTAGTGTTAGATTTGGCTTGAAGTCTTGGATGCACCCGATGTCTATTTGACTGTTTTGGTTGCTCTGTCAACTGCAATTGTTGATGGGTCCTAGACGTATGGCACCTGCTGGAATAGTGATTGGATGGTTACCTAACTTGTTGTGTTGCATGTTTAGTCAACGAAGGTTGGCAGAGTTGAACCCGTTTTTGGAATGGCATTGAATGCCTGGATGGCTCGTTGCAAGGAGATATGTCAGATCCGACCATATGCATGATTTTTGGATGGTCTTCTTTGCTCTTGTTGAGTTGGTTACATAATGGATGAGAGATGTATTATTTCTTAAGAAGTTCGACGAGTCTACAAGGGTCGTGGGTTGCAGAGCAAGTGCGAGATGTGTGAGCTAAATGCACGACCATGAGACTATGAGCAAGATGCATGGGTATGTGAATGTGTGAGCATGGGACTACAAGCATAATGCATGATGCATGAATTGAGATTGCCGCAGTCGGACTTGCAGGTTGGAGAGCCGAAGCTGTGAAGAGATTTGTAGAGAGATGGAGAGGGTTTTCGAGGAGTTTGCTTAGGCAATGTGACTGTGAACACTCTATCTCTCGGATCTGGGCATGGGAATCATTCGAGGCTGAATGACTGGGCTGACCATGAGGCTGGCTATGATAGTCAGCTGAGGAGCAGAGAGGAATCTTGCGAGTACCTGTTACTTCTCCAATAGAACAAGATGTAACTCCTGTATTGGCTTTGAGCCTGTTATTGTATTGTAACTGGTTTTGTGTTGTTGAAGAATACAATGGCTTGAAATTTTGGAGTGTGGGTTTTTTACTTGAAAGGGTTTTCCCCATGTATATCTTTATGTATTCTTTTTGTATTTCATGATATCTATTTATGTTGAATGTATTTCTTGTTGCATTCACTTCTCTTAGAGGATCAATGGGGGATCAACTGTGCTTGTTTCTGCTTTATAGCATAGTTGGTTGTGTCTTTGTTGTGATTTTGAATTGAAATCACTAAGGCACTACTGTCTTAGATGCCTATCTTGATGACAGACTGAATTCGTATCCCCGATAATTTTGAACTTTTAAAAATGCACTAAAATGAAGCAATTAAGATAAATGCAATGAAATTTATGAAACAACAAATCAGGAAACTAAAACTGAAAGGTAACAACACCAATGTGAAGCTAAAAATGAGATGTTAATGTCCTGAAAATGTAGAGCAGTAACTAAGAGGGACTTATTTGTTAGTAAGGGTGAATGAGTCCTAGTTAGATGTTTCTAAGAATTTTTTGTGAATTTTAGAGTGAATTTTGAGCTTTTCCAGTTATCAAAAGGTTATGATCAGACCTAATCAGGGACTTATTTTCCCGTAAAGGCAAGTGGGTCTTGGTTAGGTATTTTTTAACTATTTTGTAATGACTTGCAAGTTATAAGTTATAGCTTTAAATTTTCGATGAAGTGGTGAAATATAAGCTCTAAACTAAAATGCAACTATATGAGGTCTAAATGAGATGAAAAATGACTAATTTTTTTTTCTAATTTTTTGATTTACAAATATGTAAAACAATGTAAATCTAAGTCCTCTATGATATGCAATACTTCAATGCAAAAATAGTAACCCTAAATCAGATCTTAGTTAAATGCAAATCTAAATACAAATGAATGCAAGATCTAATTTAATATGCAATGATAGACTCCAAAAAATAAAAAAATGCAATGTTCAATATGTCAGGTTCACGATTAATGATTAGGTGGACAACAAGGTAGACCCATATGCATGAGCAAGAGAATATACCAATAAATGTTTTCACACTAAATCACAAAAAAAAAATGTAATTATGAGAGAAGAAAGGTCCAAATAACAATAAAAAATGCTAACTATTATAGAAACTATGGGGGAATTGTGTAGAGCATAAAAAGTTGTGTACGTGGCCAAAAAGTTGTTGTTTTTGACCTCCAGTGCACTCATTCGTCTTCAGTGGTGGATGGGTCCTTTTTGGGTTTTAGAAAACTAATTTCATAGTCCTATTCCTTGATTTTTGCACTATAAACTTATGTATTATCAATTTTTGGAAGTGTGTATGCAACTTTGTAGCTTTGATTCCATGATTTTTCACTTTGAATGACAACTTTTGCAACTTTGCACCTTTTGACAATTTTGCTCCAAACATTCTCCACTTGATCTTCAACCCGTAAATCTATAATCACAAACACAAGGGAAGAAAAACTTGTTGATTATTAGTAAATGGGGGTTTGCATCCATTAAACCCCTTGTAGGTAATTAAACCAAATGATTAAATGAATCATGAAGATGAAATATGAAATATGAAAATGATGTCACCTTGGGTGATGTCTTGTGAAACAAATCTACAAACTAACATGTGGTGGTGATTAAGAATATAGATCTTGGATCCTCGAATGCAATTCAAACAATAGTTGTAAGAAGATCTTAAATTCTACATCCACTACTTTCACTCAACAACATGAATGAATGCATCAAACCCTTGTCATGATGATATGATCTTGAATTGTTGCAATAAAATCTTAAAATCTGCCTTGAAATGCATCATAAATACTCTAATATTTGTAAACTCGGATGCTAGATGACTTCATAAAATTTCTAGGAGAAAGAATGTGGTTTAACCTCTTATTTATACTAAATTAGGAGATTAACCCCAAAATTCAAATAATTAAGGTCGACGCTAGATTTGGAAAGAAACTTTATTAAATTCCTAGGAGAATGAAATTCAAAAAAGGGGGTATCATTAAGGGAGGACCCATTCACCACCTTGGGTGAATGGTTCCTAGATTAGTTTACCAAGACCTAACCCCAAGGGATTGAAAGAGCATTTAAAACCTATTCGAAATCAATTAAAAATGGGCATCATGTTAAGAGGGGACCCATTCGCTAGCTAGGGAAAATAGGTCCTGGCTCAGTTTACCAAGACCTAACTTTTCCCAGTGAAATATTTTATTAGTTAGATTGTAAGTGTCGAGATAGATATTCAGGAGGTATCAAAATTAAGGCTTAAATTTGAATAAAAAGGGGGTTAAGTACTCCAATTACCCATAATTAATTAATGACCACCTAGATAAATGTGAAATTATTTTATAACATTTTGCAACAGTTAAACAAGGTACACATTATGTATATTTTATTAGAAATGGGCCCATGAGGCTTAATTAAGAAAATACATCCTAGAAAAGTGTGAAAGTGTTTTACAACACTTTACAACACCCTTGTAAAGGACTAGTTAAGGCATGTTTTAGTTAGATAAAGGTCCTAGAATAGCATGAGTGTGTACAAAACATTACAATGTACCACTCCAAGACATCATTAGTTTAGTTTTAATGTCAATTATCAAACCAAGTAAGGGAAAAATTGTAGTTTTATGTTACTACAACATATATCCCCTACTTCAGTGAGAGGAGGAACTTACTTCCAACTTATGAACTAAAGTAGACCAACACACATCTAGAGGGGTCCAAATGTACAAATTCTAGTAAGATAGGAAAACCATGATCTAGAGGGTTGCACAAGCCCCCAGGATGAAGGTCCTAGATGGGAAACCAACATAGGCACAAAAGAACACACATGAAAATTATATAAAGAGCATTAAAAAGGCAGAAGAATACATCACCAAATACAAAAAGAAAAGAAAAATTAAATAAAAGAGGGTTGGATCAAGCTTCAACCATTTCCCATTGTGATGTGGATCGAAGCTAGGGAAAAAAATGTATGCTCATTATGAGGTAACAAAAATCTAGGTTGTTAGTTGGGTGAGTAATTCAAGAAGGTAAGACACATACACAAATGACTGGTATGCGCTCACACACAAATGAGTGGATTTTGGAAATTCATGTCTCAGATAAGCTTCCCATCAAACCATACTAAATTTATACCTCTTGATAACTTTGATAAGGTGTGTAACACCCCGCCGTGGAACCCATGAAGCATTACACTAAATAATCAAACAATTTAAAAAAAAAATTAATATCAATAAGTGATAACAACAATGGTCTAGGGTTCCACAACAATGCTACTGAAGTTAACAATAAACACAACACATCCAATTCCAAATAATTGTAATCAAGTGAATAGTCATTTACAGATTCCATACATCAATCGTTATATTACAATTTTCTTTACAATAAACAACATTGTGACCAATCTTGATACATCAATGTATAATATAATGAAACATAAAGAGAGTACAATAAAGAATATGATAACGAGCCATTGTTGACCACAAACTCATCCCACAAATAACTCCGTGAATGATGAGAATCCAAGATCTTGCTAAGACAAACATGACACGAATCATATCACTTGTAGGTGACCCAATGGAAAATATGGCACATTCCTCCCAACCTTGTGGAACTCGATGGTCCACCCCCCATGCTACAAGATAGAATAGGTCCTCAAGTCAAATGAAAAACCAAGAGACAACATACTACACAAGGTTTACAAACATGACATCATAATGACAATAGATCCACATGATAACAAACATACTCCTAGTAGCAAAGATATAAAAACAGATGACCTTACACAAGAGACCCAATAGAAGCACAAGGACAAGAGTTTCATCACTATAATAAATAATCTTGAGAGGTTAACCATGCAACCACTTCTAGTTCTGGCCCCTAACAAAAGCCACTCCTCCTAGGTAGAAATTCTCAAACCGACAAAACAAATTAAGCCCTTACACATGCAAGAGGAAACTTATTTACAAAAAGATCCAAAGTCATCCTAACCATACAATAACATTTAAGTACCTCAATAAAGAATCACAAAAAAATTCATGGCTCACATCTTCACATCAGATTCAATACACTACATCCATGCAACACTAACCGTGAATCAACAAAACTACTTGTTTCAACCCTAAGAAGACAAAATCTAAACAACATATTTCAATGCTTAAAGTAAGAATAGCCTCATACGGAGATATCACTTGAACGTAATCAACAAATTTCTTTCAATAATCCCCAAATGTACCAGTCTAACTCATAATACTTAAGTTCATTGAATGAGAAAAAAATAGATTTATTTCCCATAAATAATGTTTCAAACTCACTATCTTAAATAAGAAGACATTAATAACTCAACACCTTGTTAACCCAACACTTGTATTCATTATAATTAAATAAGACCATTTCATTTTCCTAAACTTAATGATGCATATGTATTTAATTTATTAAGCCATTTTACAAACTAAAGAACGGATTTAACATACAATACTTAAATACCTAAGAAGAAATGTCATAATTTAAGAAATAATAATAGATAACAAATAATTCATAGTGCATTTAATAATATGAGGTCCAAACGTCCTATATATATCATTTTTCATAATATAAGCAATTAATATACTTATTTATCTCGATTTTATCTTATGATTTTTGTTGAGAAACGATGCCTGAATTACCAGCTTGAACCTCTGTCAGAAAAAAACTTGGCAAAATTTTTTGCTTTTTGCCTTTACCACCATACCGCAGTAGTCTTCCTTTTTGTTTTGGTGGTACCACAGTGAAGTGTTTGATGGTTACCTCATTACCATGCATAGTCTCCTTCCTCACTGCAGTGGTCGTGGTAACGGTCTTTCCGCCTGGCTGGCAGTTATCGCCATACCATGGCCACTCAAGTGACTGACCATGGTGGTCATGGTAAGAGAACCAGTGGCCTGGCTAGTAGTTACCAACTTACCATGGCCAGTCAAGTGACTAAAGACGGTGGCCACGATAAGAATGCCAACGGCTTGGCTAGTGGTTATTGCCATACCACGACCAGTCGAGTGACTAACCGCGGTGGCTATGGTAAGACCTCCAATGGTCAACCAAGATGGCTATGACCATACCATGGTGATTCTTGATGTTGGCTGCAGTAGCATGGTAGGAAGAAAGGGTTGAACTCGGTGAAGTCGAGGTGAGCTCGGTTGAGCTCACCGCCATACCATAGGCTGACTTCGGTAGGGTTCTAGTAGTGTGGTAAGGACTTTGGAGAGCTCGTATGAGCTTGTTGACAGGGTTGACTGAGTTGGACTCAGTGGTAGAAGTCATAGATGAATGGGATGTGTACATGTGGCTCAGTGTCATAGTGATAATTGGCTAGAGGCCAAATTTATAGTAGCAGTTTGATAGGGAGGTTGGTTGAATCAATAACTAATTCATGCTCTAGGTTTTACTTGGTAGACCTCTAGGGTGTTTTCCTCCACCTTTGATAGCCTATAGGACCCCTTCCTTCTTAGGTTCCCTTGGTTCTCCTTGCCAACCCAACTATCAATTAAGTTCTTCCTTCCAAGTCAACACTTGGTGCTATTTTGTAACACTTGCTTTAGCCCTTAATCCACCCTAAAGGCTACTAATCCTCCAATTCTTGAATTGAGTTTTACAGAGGTGTGGAGGTGATTTCAAAGGCTTCAATCCATCCTATCAAGGGTATTAGGTATCCACTTAGCTCCATTTTCTAGTTGCTTTCACCAAACCCTCTATCAGGCCTAGAGCCTAGGTTTTCTTCTCTGAGAGATCATAATCTTTCAACAAGTTTTTCCAAGTAACCCCCAATATTTTCTTGGGATTCTTGGTTCTTATGTCCACCAATCAAATATTATTGGGGCCTTGGGCCTCAACTAGCCATACAAAGCTCTAATCTAGAAGTGGTCATAACTTGGCCTTTTTAAGCCCTTTTTTCTGACTTCACTGCAAACTATCAAGTCTTTCCCTCACCAGATGGATTGGAAAAGTCTTTTTCTATTTACCTTAGCTTGGAAAGTCTCACATCTCCCTTCTCCAATAGGAATTTTTTCATGAAATTAACACCTCTATAATCTAAGTGCCCTGCACTTTGGTCTTTCCTAGCTGGGCTCTTCCCTAGCTCACCTAGGAGAAGACTTCCATAGTGGCTTGGGTGTTGTCAAAGATTCCTAGACCTACTATATGTACATCCATGGAGTATAGTCACAATTCCCAAAGGGCTATACAGTTTTTATGGTGGGAAAGTGAACTTACCCTCCATTCTTTAAAAACTGCTTGGTTTAGACCAGCAACACTATGGAAACCAAACCAATTGCAAACAATGCTTGAAATTGAACAAACTAGCTATCTATTGCCACACAATGCTTGAAGAACAACTACTCTACATCCTACACAAACTACAGTGCCAACATTAATCCATTAAAACACTACTTCAAAGCAAAAACTAGAAATTCACACAAAATCATCACTATTTCTTTAGAATTCAAAACTTTAAACAATCTCAAATGCTTCCAACCTGACTCCCATGTCGAGGCCTACCATAAATAGGGTCTCTCAATAAATTATGCTCTCCCTTAACATCTCCTTGCCCGCTTGTTTCTCCCATTGAGCAACATTTCCAAATATTTCTAAAAACATCCTCAAAGTCGTAAACCTCAATTTGCGTTCAGACCTTTTGACACCTATTATATGGTCAACATGAGCTTCATCAGGACAAATCATAACCAAAATGACACAAAAATGAACTAAATGAGGTTGATTAGTTGTCCTGGGGAAAATTCTCCTAGACAACCTCCTAAACAAACTAAAGCAACCTATGGGTGCTCCTGCACCATTCTCCCCCCTCTGCACAAACACTAAGGAATGTGGGGAGAGATCAGAGACAAATCAATACCATGCTTCTTGAACTGAGCTTCATTCACCCATGTAGCCCCATAGTCTTGTTTTTCTTTCCATTGGATGAGATGTTCCATGTATACCTTATGTCGAGTAGACTTCTTCACCCTAGATTCCAAGATCCTCTCTGCTTGCAGTTTGTCTCTAGGTGGTAAGACTACATTACTCACATCCTCCAAGACATCCCTACTATTCTGTTCAATATTAGTCATTGTTCCTTTGTGTGATCCTAATAAAATGCTACTCCTAATGTGAGATGCTTGATAGAAAACTAATAATGCAAATGGGAAGAGGTAACAAAATCAAAGTGCACCTCAATAAGATTAGCCTAAGAAATGGTGAAACAAAGGAGATGATTTAAAACAAATAATGATTTAAGTGTGTTATACCTTTCCTTTGCTGCTCCTTCCTTGGTTGTCCCTTTGATGCTTCAAGAATTGTGTGCTCTTTCGATGGCAAATGGGATTGAATGGATTCAGGATGGATTGATGCAATATGGATTGGTCATGTGAGTGCTCTAAAGGATGATAGCTTGAATGGAAAATTTCCAAGAGTTTTGTTGCAAAAGACTTGATTGTGAAAAATGAGGGAATTGAAGGGGTATTTATAGGCTAAATTAAATTCTCTAGAGAATTCAATGTTTGGGATTGATCCAACAAAGATCAAGATGAAGGGCTATGTTGAGTTGAGGACTCACAAGCCCTCACATCTTGACATGTGGAAGGTGAGATGTCTTAGGATGGAGTGATGTGGAAATAAGGTGGAAGAGAAGGACAAGTACCTTTGAGGTACCTTGGGGGATGAGAAGATTTCCTCAAAAAGGAACTTCTTATCCCCAAATGAGGATGAAAGAGAATTTTGAGGAATTTTAGAATTCCTCAAAAATCTCCATGGGAAAAGGAGAAGTGTGTGGGAAGAATAAATGTAAATTAAAAATTTACATTTAATGGAGGATTCATTGGATAAAAGGAGGTCTCCAAAAATATGGAGATTTGTCACATGTGGGAGATGTGACAAGTCCAAGGTTCTAGAAGCCTTGGGCACATGTAAAATGACATGTCATATTTGCATGGGGGATGAGGAAGACCTTGGAAAGGTAAAAGTGAATTAAAAATTCACATGGGGAAGAGGGGAACTTTGGTTAAATAAATGTGAATTAAAAATTCACATGGGGAGGAGAGTCCAGGCTAAAAATTCTAAGTGGGAAGGTTGACCAGAAAAGGTAAGCCAAATATGGTTAATGATTCTAATTAAGGTTATGCAAACACATGATTAAGATAATTAATGGGAGATTAGAGGCAAGTGGGAGATTATGGAGGATGTGACACTTAATCTTGATTAAGTGGTGCACATCTTAATTATAGATTAATTAATTTAATCTAGATTAGAAGAGGATTATGGAGAATGTGACAAGGAGAGAGAAAATGAAGATTTAAAAATTGGTTTTAATCCAAATAGGTTAAATGACCAAATTAAATAATTTTTCATGTTTATTTAATTTAGAGAAGGAAAGGGGGTAAGGTAAAGTATTTAATTTATTTAATTAGATACTTTAGGAACCTTAGGGAGAAAATAAAATAATTATTAAATAAATTATTTAATCACTATTAATGAAATAGATGAATAGAATAGACGATTTTGATCATTTGGAAGTGATCAGATTTGGATGTCTACACTTTGTACATGACCAGGTCAGCTACATTAAACATAGGTGAAATACCTAAGTCTGTAGGAAGCTCCACCTTGTAAGAATTCTTACCATACTTGGCTAACACTTTGCATGGTCCCACTCTCTTCATCTGCAACTTAGTTGGTGCTCCTTTCTGTAATCTAGATTTTTTGAGATGAACCATGACATAGTTCCCTACTACAAATTGTAGATCTTTCCTAAACATATCCACCTTAGCTTTCAACTTGTGATTAGCCTCTATGATTGTCTTCTTCACTTGTTCCTGAATCTCCTTCATAGTTTGAGAGAAATCCTCTTCATGGCCACTCCTATGCTCCATAGCTCCTAGATCTTTGAGTTCACACACACGTCTTGGGTGCATTCCATATACTATCTCAAAAGGACTTCTGTATGTGGTCCAATTCACACTATAATTGTAGGCATATTCAACTTATGATATGACCATGTCCCATGTATGTCCATAATCCTTGGTTAGGCATCCTAGAAGGTTACCTAACACTTTATTAATCACCTTAGTTTTTCCATCAATCTGAGGATGGTAAGCTGATCCAAAAGACAAGTTAGTACCTAATCTACTCCATAGGGTTTTCCAAAAATGACTCATAAACTTCACATCCCTGTCTGAGACAATGCTCAATGGCAATCCATGGATCCTCACAATCTCTTTGGAGAAAAGATGAGAAATATAGCTAGCATCATGGGTGGTCTTGCAAGGAACAAAGTGACTCATCAAACTAAACCTATCTACCACCACATAGACACTATCAAACCTTATCTTAGTTTTAGGGATTCCTACAACAAATTCCATGCTAATACATTCCCATGGTCTATTGGGAATGGATAGAGGTTGATAAAAACTTCCATTGCTAGCTCCCCCCTTGGCTTTCATATAAACTACACACTATTCCACATATCTTCTAACATCCCTTGGCAACTTGGACCAATAATAGAACCTCTGCACTAATTCCACTGTCTTGTTGATACAAAAATGACCACTAAGACTACCATTGTGCTTCTCTTGGATGATATTATCTCTCATTAAACCTTTTGGAACACATAGTTGATTCCCCTTGAACAATAGTTCACTTTGTAATGCATACTCTAAGAATTGACTATGAAAGTGATTCTCAAAATCAGAACATACCTTGTATGCTTCAGAGAAGTCTTCATCTTCTACATAGAGATCCTTTAAACTATCTATCCTAATGCTCTTGAATTGAATCTCTTGTACTGTCAGCAACCTCCTACTTAGTGCATCTACCACCTTGTTCAATTGTCCCTTCTTGTGTTTGATGGTAAAGGTGAAGGCTTGGAGATAATCCATCCATTTCAAATGTCTATTGCTCAACTTTTCTTGTGTGTTGATGTAGCTAAGTGTCTAGGAGACTACACTAGAGCATATAGTTCTAGGTCATAGGTAGAATACTTATTTTTAGCTTCATTGAGCTTTTCAATAAAGAAAGTTATAGGTCTGCCTTCTTGGCTTAGTACTCCTCCTACTGCAATTCCACGGGCATCACATTCCATTGTAAATAGCTTATCAAAACTAGGTAACAAAAGCATGGGTTGAGTTTCTAGTTCTTGTTTCAATTTCTCAAAACCCTTCTTAGCTTCAAGAGTCCATTTTAATTTAGTCTTTAGACAACCTTTGATAGTATCAAGTATAGGTGCACATATGCCACTAAAGTTCCTTATAAAATTCCTATAAAACTGAGCTAACCCATGAAAAATCCTTACCTATGTCTCGGTGGTTGGTGTAGGCCAATTTAGGATAGCTTCCACCTTGCTTGGATCCATCTTCAATGACCCTTGGGATACTACAAACCCCAAATACACAAGCTCTTGCTTGAAGAACTCACACTTTTCTAGGTTGATGGCTAACCTCTCCTCCCACAACCTTTTAAAAACCATCTCTACATGCTTCAAATTTTCCTCTACTGTCTTGCTAAAGATGAGTATATCATCTAGATATACCACCACAAATATCCCTGTGAAGTCATTCAGCACTTCATTCATGAGCCTCATGAATGTTCTAGGGGGATTTGAGAGGCCAAATGGCATAACTCTCCACTCATACAACCCATCAGTTGTCTTAAAGGTTGTCTTCCACTCATCCCCATCTTTTAATTCTGATCTAATGGTATACACTCTTGAGATCCAGCTTGGTGAAATACTGAGCTCCTCCAAGACAGTCCATCAAATCCTCAATCCTAGGAATAGGGAACCTATATCTAATTTTAATTCTATTTATAGCCCTAGAGTTAGTTCATAGTCTCCACTTACCACCCTTCTTGGTTGCTAAGACCACTGGTACTGCACATAGACTCATGCTCTTCCTAATTAGTCCTTGGTCTAATAACTCTTGCACTTGTCTAGCCACTTCTAGGTTATGATCCGTTGTTATCTTATAAGTTGCTTTGTTTGGCAATGAAGCCCTAGGTATGAAGTTAATTTGATGACTAATGGCTCTATTTTGATGTACGGTTGCTGGTGTTCCATCACAGACTATGTCTTTGAACTATTCAAGCAACTTCTGGACTGCTCTTGGTATGACTATCTTCTTGGTCTTGTCTTTTTCCTTGGGTTGCACCATGACCACATATCCTTCACCTCCTTGTTGTAGATAGAGTATTGATAAACTCCTTGCCACTACTTAACAAGACGCTAGGAGTCTTTGACTATCCTTCTTCTTCATCTAACAATGACTACAATTTGAATGTTTTACCGTCCTTGAATGAGATGGTGTTCTCCTTTCCATCATAGATGTCTCCTCTATCATACTGCCATGGCTTGCCCAATAGAAGATGGCATGCATCCATAGGCAACACATGACAAATAATCTTGTATTTGTACCCCCCAATTGAGAATTCCACTGTTGTCTTATCATTTACAAGAACACTCTGCCCTTTATTCAACCATGTCACCTTGTAAGGATTAGTGTGGGGTACTTTCTCCAACTTTAACTTCCTCACTGCCTCCTCCGAGATAATGTTATCAATAGCCTTAAATCCACTATAACCTTGCACACCTTTCCAAGTATTTTGCATCTTACCCTAAATAAGGCTCTCCTTTGCTTTGGCTCCTCCTTGATTGGTTGTCTGATTAGACATCTTTTAAACATAAATTTCTCCCCCGTTTCTAATTCAATGTGACTAACCTCTGGTGATTTGATACTCATGGTGTCCTCTTGTGCATATGCTACTCTATTTTCTATGTTTTAGGAAGATGATGTCTCTAGGCACCTATAAGCTGGATGTCCTACTTGACCATAGTTATAACACTTCACACTAGAAAAGTATCAGTTGCTTCCACTTGCTCCTCTTCCTCTATTTGAACCTCCTTGAGTTTCTCTACCTCTTCCATAGCCTCCTCTAGGATTTGTCTCACTTCCATGCTCTGTGAGTTTAGAATCTCCCTAATTTCTTTGTTCAGTCCCTCTACCTTCATATCCACCTCTATCTCCTCTTTGATCTCTACCTTTTCCTCTGCTCTTGGAAGCCTGATCTTGTTTCCTCTTACTTCTCTCTTCAATCTTTATAGCCAATTGATAGCATTGGTGCACATTTTTGGGACTTAGAAGAGTCATCTCGTCTTGAATGTTCCATTTCAAATAATTAATGTACCTAGCCACCTTAAAGCTTTCATCCTCTGATACATTAGACCCCATGCAAAGTTTTTGAAAATTGTCTGTATAGGAATTCACATCTTGGTCTCTTTGTCTCAAGTTCTGTCTCTTCTTATGTAGTTGAATCTCATAATCATCTAGCATGTATGCTTCTCTCACTTTGGAAACCATTCCCTTCCAGGTAGAAATAGGCTTCTTGCCTTCCTTTTCCCTCTCTATCTGAATGAACTTCCACCATGTCAAGGTAGAACCTCTTAATCTTCACTTGACCACCTTTACCTTCTATGCTTCAGTGACTCCATCACACTCAAAATGGTTTTCCATTCCCTCTATCCAATCCATGACTAGATCAACCTCCAATTTCCCACTAAATAGTGGTATGCCTTCAAGTTATTTTCCACTCATAGCCTTCAATGCCTTCAAGAAAAGCTCTTCTTCCAAAATAGGGTTAGGTTCAGGGATCTTGTCTTCCTCTACAACCTCTTCACTCTTGGGTACCCTTCCTTGTAACTTATCACTGACTTCATCAATCTTGGTCTGTACATTATTCATTTCTTGCTCAAGTTGGGCTATTCTTTCCCTGAACCGCCTATTGTCTTCCTCTTGATCTTCGACCTTCTTGGCCAATTCTATGTTTTTCACCATGGTTGTAGAGCCAGTAGACTCAAACTCTAATATACAACAGTCAATCCCAAATCTTTTACTGCTCTGATAACAATCTGATAGGCAGGTTGGTTGAATCAATCACTGATTCATGCTCTAGATCTTGCTTGGTAGACCTCTAAGGTTTTTTACTCCACCTTTGATAACCTATAGGACCCCTTCCTTATTAGGTTCCCCTCGTTCTCCTTGCCAACCCAACTATCAATTAAGTTCTTCCTTCCAAGTCAACACTTGGTGCTATTTTGTAACACTTTCTTTATCCCTTAATCCACCCTAAAGGCTACTAATCCTCCAATTATTGAATTAATTTTTACAAAGGTGTGGAGGTTCTTTCAAAGGCTTCAATCCATCCTAGAAAGGGTACTAGGGATCTACTTAGCTCCATTTTCTAGTATCTTTCACCAAACCCTCTATTAGGCCTCAAACCTAGGTTTTCTTCTCTAAGGGATCAGGGTCTTTCAACAAGTTCTTCCAAGTAACCCCCAATATTTTCTTTGGATTTGTGGTACTTATGCCCACCACTCAAAGATTATTGGGGCCTTGGGCCTCAACTGGCTGTACAAAGCTCTAATCTAAAAGTGGTAATAACTTGGCCTTTTTACGCCCTTTTTCTGACTTCACTGCAAAATGTCAAGTCTTTCCCTCACCAGATGGATTGGAAAAGTCTTTTTCTATTTACCTTATCTTGGTAAGTCTCACACCTCCCTTCTCCAAAATGAATTTTGTTATGAAATTAACACCTCTGTAATCTAAGTGCCTTGCACTTTGGTCTTTCCTAGTCGGGCTCTTCCCTGGCTCACCTAGGAGAAGACTTCAATAGTGGCTCTAGTATTGTCAAAGAATTCTAACCCTACTATGTGTACATCCATCGAGTCTAGTCACAATTACCAAATGGAAATACAATTTCTATGGTGGGAAAGTGAACTAACCATCCATTCTTCAAAAATTGCCTAGTTTAGACCAGCAATAGTATGGAAACCAAACCAATTGCAAACAATGCTTGAAAGTGAACAAACTAGCTATCTATTGCCACACAATGCTTGAATACTAACCACTCTACATCCTACATAAAATACAGTGCCAACATTTTAATCCATTAAAACACTACTTCAAAGGAAAAACCAGAAATTCACTCAAAATCACCACTGTTTTCTTTAGAATTCAAAACTTCAAACAATCTCAAATGCTTCCATCCTGACTCCCATGTCAAGGCCTACCATAAATAGGGTCTCTCAATTAGTTATGATATCCCTTAATCTCTCCTTGGCCGCTTGTGTCTCCCATTGAGCAACATTTCCAAATATTTCTAAAAATATCCTTAAAGTCCTAAACCTCATTTTGAGTTCAGACCTTTTGACACCTATTCTATGGTCAACGTGACCTTCATCAGGACAAATCACAACAAAAATGACACACAAATGAACTAAATGAGGTTGCTTAGTTGTCCTAGTCAAAATTGTCCTCGACAACCTCCTAAACAACCTAAAGCAACCTATGGGTGCCCCTGCACCACAATTATTGCAGGTCGACTCAGGATGGTGGATAGGACCCAATTTGGGTAAAGAAGTTATGGGACAATCATTGGTGTGATTGGATCTGAAATAATTGTACTTGATAGTCAGCGTTTGGTTGAAAAAATTGAATGCAACATATGACTTATGTAAGTCGTGTACGTGATTGCAAAAATATGAGAGAGTTTTTCTCGAACTGTATGTTGAATGCACATTGTAATAGTGAGATAATTTTGTAAGTGCTACTGTGAGTTGAACAAAAGCAAGACTGTGATTTGTATGTAATATTGTTATTACTATAATACAAAATATTATTTTCTTGGTGTGGTGGGTTTTTTACCTAGAAAGGTTTTCCCACATTAAACACCTATGTCATCTGTGAATGCTAAATTGTTGCAATCTTTATTTTCCTCAATGTATTAGATCTCAAGTATTTTAGATGCTATTGAAACTTTTTTATGCTCTTCTCCTCTATTGTATTAGTGTTAAGGGAAAGTATTCCGCAGTTTAGGGTCATTTGTTGATCTTTTTTTTCCCATCAAGTGGTATCAAAGCCTGGCCAGTTGTGTTATCCTTGCAGGAAAGATCAATCTTTTGTGCTAATACTGGTTTAGTGGGAGTCTTGCATTGTTAAAACTTGTTTCTATTTGAGATGGTGAGTACATCTGGTAGAGTAGATATTGAAAATTTTAATGGCAGTAACTTTGACTTATTGAAACTCAATATAGAAGACTTGCTTGTGTATAGAGACCTCTGGATTGCAGTGTCTAGAACTAAGCCAAAAAGTACGGCACAAGAAGCTTGGGATCTTGCTGATAGAAAAGAAAGAGGTTTGATAAGACTAAGTCTAGCTGATATTGTACTCCTGAACATCCATGAGGAGCATTCTACAGCTTCATTATAGAAGAAGCTTGGTGATATTTATCAGGGAAAGTCTCTAGTAAAAAAATTATTCCTGAGGAAGAAGTTGTACTCCTTGAAGATGGAAGAAGGTACAGATGTTGCAGACCATCTGAACTCTTTTAACATGAGTGTTACTCAACTGGAATCTATAGGTGCAAAGATAGAGGAGGAGGATCATTGCACGCTCTTATTTTTTTCATTACCGGACAATTGGGATCATCTTGTGATGGCCTTTGGAAGCACTACTGCTGTTTTCAAGATGGAAAACATTTTTGCCTCATTTCTATCTAAATAGATGTAGAGGAAGTCTTCATAGATGGCCAAAGAGGCTCTTATTGTTCGAGGTAGACCAAAGGAGAAAGGAAAGAAGAAGGACAAGAAGTTGAAATCCAAATCTGTAGGGAGATCAAGGTCTCCTAGTATAAAGTTCAAGTTGAGATGCTGGAGCTGTGGGCAACCTAGATATATCTTCTCAAAGTAATGCAAATGCCTTCATTACAATAGCCTTGACAACTCAGGAATCATACGATGTCTGGTTGGTTGACTCAGGTGCATCTTTTCACATGACGTCCAATAGAGAATGCTTCTCTAAATACGAGAAGTATGATGGTGGAAAGGTATACTTGGCAAGTGATTCGACATTGCAGATAGTTGACAGAGGAAGAGTCAAAATTTAGTTTCTTGATGGGAGAGTCAAATTTTTTGGTGGCATACTTCACATACCAGGTTTGGCTCGAAATATTCTTTTTGTCAATAAGTTAAATGATTTTGGTGTAGAAGTTTCTCTTTCAAGTAAGGGTTGTAAAATGGATAGAGGTGCAATGGTGCTAGCTAAGGGTGTTTGTACTAGCACTCTATACAAGTTGGATGCATGACCTGTTCTTTGTAATAGTGCCTCTATAAAATCATTCAATGGTGCTCCTATTGAGAAAGATGAATACACTTCTCTGGCCGAAAATTCTTTGGAGGTAAAACTCCCAACTGAGAAGAATATGCGATGGAATCATAGACTTGGTCACATTGGTGATAAAGGTTTACAAACCTTGAAAAATAAAAATATTATAAAAGGGCTTGATGATTGTAACCTTGAGTTTGACTTTTGTGAACATTGTATCTATGGAAAATAGCACCTTGTTTCATTTTATTCTAGTTCTCACAACCTTTTAGTATACTGGATTATGTTCATTCTGATGTGTTTGGTCTAGTTAATGTTCCTTCATTATCAAAGTCTAGATATTATGTTTCTTTTATAGATGACTATTGAAGAAGGGCATTTGTATACTTTATTATAAGTAAATTAGAAGTGTTGAGTCACTTTAAAGAATTTAAATCTTTGGTAGAGAATCAGATGTTTGAGGACAGACGATGGCGCTGAATTTTTTTATGCAGATTTTGAAAGGTATTGCACTCATCATGGAATTAAAAGGCATAAGACAACCCCTTCCACTCCACAACAAAATGGATTTTCTAAAAGGTTGAATGGGACGCTAATGGAAAATTCAAGGAGTATGTTGAGCGGTGTTTGTCTTGAGCAGAAGTTCTAGGCTAAGGTTGTGGCTACAACATGTTATCTAATAAATAGATCTCCTTTCTCTGCTCTTGTTCACAAGATGCCTTTGGAAGCATGGTTTGGTAAGAATCCCTCTTTAAGGCATGTCCATGTATTTGGCTATGAGGCATATGCTTATGTACAAATGAAAAGAGATATCAAGTAGCTCTGGAAGTTCTGATGATGAAGAACAACCTCAACCTATAAGAAGATCTACATGAGAAAAAAGGCAACCTGATATGTATAATTCTCTATGTTAGATTCGAACTGTCCCTATGCTTTAATTCCTAGCACTGATGAACCTAGGACTATTAAAGAAGCAATCAACATGGTTGATTCAAATTCCTGGTTGGATGCCATGAATGAAGAAATGGATTCTTTGAAAAAGAATGAAACTTGGAATTTGGTACCACTACCGAAAGGGCGAAAGCCTGTTGACTATAATTGGATATTCAAAAGGAAGACAGGTCTTGATGGCAGTGTTGAGAAGTATAAGGCTAGATTGGTAGCAAAGGGTTTTTCTCAAATTGAGGGAATTGATTATGGAGAGATCTTTTCCCCTATAGAAAATATGACATCCATCAGATTTTTATTGTCATTAGCAGTTGTGTATGATTTTGAAATTGAGCAGATGGATGTGAAGACAATGTTTCTCCATGGTGAGCTGGAAGAAGAAATCTACATGTCCCAACCTGAGCATTTTGTTAAAAGAGGTAAACAAAATCTGGTTTGTAAGTTTAATAAATCTCTCTATGGTTTAAAGCAATCTCCTAGAAGGGTATGTGCAGATCATGTTGGGCCAAAAAGTGGTGATATGTAAGCGATATGATGGTCCATGTGGCTGACGACCTTTTTTTAATCCAAAATTGATGAAACGAAAAGGGTTTTTAGAGGAGATTGTCAGGTTTCCACCAATATAAATTATACTTTAATTTGAATTTGATAAATAATTATTATTCCTTTTTTATTAGAATAACAAATAAAGTCTTGATTGATAGGCTCATTGAAAAACATCTATAACCTTCAAATTCTATCACATTTTTTGAATCTGAAACATGTGTCACATTCTATGCTTTGCATAATATAGGATTACAAAATAAAAAATTTAATTTCATGAATTCTTGACCAAGTTAAGGTGGTTAGATAGACAAGCTTTAATATTTTTTCAAAAGTTTTAATAAAAAATTCATAATTAATTATTTACTTGGAAAAAAATTATAAAAAAATATGCATCACATCGGTACATGAGTCCTTTACTTATATCTAAAATATTATAAAAAAATATTATCATTTTATTGTGGTTAGGGTGGTCAGACAGACACCTGCTTCTTATTTTTACCCTGAAATTTAAATACTACTGCATTGAAATTTCAAATTTTCACCAAATAGATTTTTTTTTTCAAATAAAATTCTAGTAGTTTAGAAAATACATTCAATTTGATACAGATTCTATTTTTACATTTTTTTGAAATAATATAGATAACTTATTCAATTTTTTATGTCAAGTTGTCTAACTCTGATTTTTTGTCTTTTTATTGCCACTTAAGGGCCTGTTTTTTCCATGATGATCCTGCACATACCCAGAATGTAGTACCATAAATTTGACACGTTTGTTTTGTAAATTGGATTTGTGAGATCAAAATCTGATCATTGCATTTATTATAAATCTGAGAATGATCGTGCGCTTGTTATTACGCTATATGTGGATGATATATTATTCATTGGAAATAGAAAGACTATGATTTTTGATCTTAAATCTCACTTGTATGTAAAGTTCGAAATGAATGATCTTGGTGCAGCTATGTACATTCTTGGAATGGAGATAACTAGGGACTGAACAAGCATAAAGCTTTGGGTTAGTCAGAGTAAGTATGTGAAGATAGTTCTAGAGAGGTTTAGCATGGATGAGTGCAAGCAGCTAGCTATTCCCATCATGTAGGGAATGAAGCTATATGTTGAAGACTATCATAAGTCTACTACTAAGATGGAGGACATCACCAGTGTGCCTTATGCAATTGTTGTTGGCAGTTTGATGTATGTTATGGTCTATACAAAACCTTACATTTCCCAAGTAGTGGGAGTTTTAAGGTGATTTATGGAAAATCCAGGAAGATCTCATTGGGATGTTGTGAAGAAAGTATTCAGGTATTTGAAGGGAACTTCAAGTTATGCACTATGTTACCATGGTATTATGGCTGCATCACAAAAATCTCTTAGCATCCAAGGTTATGTTGATTCAAATTAGGTAGGGGATATTGACAGCAAGGGATCCACCGGTGGATACACATTCATGCTTAATTGTGGAGCAATCAATTGGATGAGGAAGCAATACGCGATAGTTTATTTATCCATGATAGAAGAAGAGTACATTGATGCAACTCATGGCTATAAATAGGTTGTTTGGTTAAACCATTTGTGTTCAAAAATTGGATTTAATGTTGGGAAAATTTCAATCTATTGTGACAGTCAAAGTGCCATTTGTTTGGCAAAGAATCCTACCTTTCATGCCAGTACCAAGCAGATTGATGTGCAGTATCACTTCATGAGGGATATGGTTGAAAATGGCAAGGTGAGTTTGGAAAAGGTTGACACCTTAAAGAATGTTACAGACACTTTGACAAAGCCGTTTAGCACAGACAAATTCAGGTGGTGCGCAAAATCGATGGGCCTTGGGGCCCATGACTGTTAGTAATTTTGCCAAAATCTATGAGGAAGCTGGGAATGTTCATCAAGTGGGAGCTTGTTGAGAAATGATGCCTCAATTACCAACTTGAACCTCTATTAGAAAAGGACTTGGCAAATTTTTTTTCTTTCTGCCTTTACTGCCATACCGCGAGAGTCTTCCTTTCTATTTTGGCAGTACCATGGTGAAGGGTTTGGCGGTAACCTTGTTATCATGTGTAGTCTCCTTCCTCACCGTGGTGTCCATAGTAATGATCTTTCTGCTTGGTAGGTGGTTACTGCCATACCACGGCTAGTTAAGTGACTGACCATGGTGGCCGCAGTAAGACCGCTGGTGGCTTGGTTGGTGGTTACCACCTTACCGTAGCTAGTCAAGTGACTGACCGCGGTGGTCGTGGTAAGACCACTAGCAGCCTAGCTGGCGGTTACCCCCATACTGCGACCAGTCAAGTGACTGACCGTGTTGGCCACGGTAAGACAACTAGCAGTCAGCCATGATAGCTACCGCCATACCGCGGTGAATCTTGATGCCAGTTGCGGTAGTGCGGTAGGAAGAAAGGGCAGAAATCGGTGAAGTCGAGGTGAGCTTGGTCAAGCTCACTGCCATACTACAAGTCAAACTCCATAGGGTTTTGGTAGCACAGTAAGGACTTTGGAGAGCTCAGATGAGTTGATTGACAGGGTTGACTAAGTTAGACAAGGTGGCAGAAGTGATAGACGAATGGGATGCAGACACGTGGCTTAGTGTCAAAGTGATAATTGGCTAGAGGCCAAAGTCATAGCAACAGTTATTGCAAGTCGACTCAGGGTGGCAGACAAGACCTGATTTGCATAAAGAAGTTATAGCTTGAGTGGTTCAATGCAAGAAGATCGTTATGGGTAGATCATTGGTGCGACTGGATCAGAGATGATTGTACCTAATATTCAACACTTGGTTCAAAAAATTGAATGCAACATACGACTTATGTAAGTCATGTACGTGATTTCAAAAACATGAGAGAGAGTTTTTCTTGAACTGTATGTTGAATGAACATTGTAACAGTGAGATAATTCTATAAGTGTTGTTGTGAGCTTAACAAAAGAAAGACTGTGATTTGTATGTAATATTGTTATTACTATAATACAAAATATTCTTTGCTTGGTGTGGTGGATTTTCTACCTGGAAAGTTTTTCCCACGTTAAATACCTATGTCATCTATGAATGCTAAATTGGTGCAATCTTTATTTTGCTGAATGTATTAGATCTCAAGTATTTTAGATGCTATTGAAACTTGTTTATGCTCTTCTCCTTTGTTGTATAAGTGTAAAGGGAAATTATTCCACACTTTAGGGTCATTTGTTGATCCTTGTTTTTCCCTTCAATTTTAAAAAGTAACCATGAATTAAGAGATGAAAAAGTATTTATTCGCATTGCTAACTACTACTAATTCTTTCACTTATTCGGTGTTTTATACAATATAGATAAAAGTAAGTAACTTCGCCAATGGTATTACTAACATTCAAATACTATACAACTATCTAATTTTCACTTTCAATTTCCATCCGATACTATAATTTTAGAGAACAAGAGTAAACCTGTGTATGTTAGACTCCAAACAAATTTTATAACTTCCAAACTTTTGGGATATCTAACACATATAAACCCGTGACCACCTAAGCAATCTCAGTGATGGATACACCTGCGAGCTATATGTAAACAAGAATACAAGTCCACTTAGCTAAAGCTAAATGGAGTACACAACATTTACAAATGGTAATGAATATAGGAACATCGCAAGCCTTCACAATCTACCATGACATAAATTAAGAAGAGATCATCAGGGACATTTAAAACCAATAAGCGAATATTAGCATGGAGGATGGTCTGAATAGGAAGATTACAACCAAATTCCAAATGAAACAATAGAAGGATGCATGTTGACTTACAAAATGAGCAGAAGCCATTTGCATGCATTACATACAAAACAGAGGGAAACCAATACAATCTACTAGTTAATGCCTATGGAAGATTATTCTATATATATGTTTCTAATTTAAATTCCATTACTAATAAAAATAAGAAATATTTACCATTAATTGCTTAATTACCAATACACTAATATTATCATTTACGCATGATCAAGAATTAATTAATGACAAGTAATCCTTGTAATAACGACTAATACTACATATCCTGATGTATTCATAGGTCTATGTATTTAGATATGTATACAACATAGACAACGACAATTTTAAAGAAAACATTTTTCAAATAAAACCAAGAACATTTTCTTAATAAAGAATTGCGAGTCTTCCTAAATATTCAATACTACGCTATGAGATCAATTACATTATATAGACTATGGGGTTTTTTTCTTCTATTAATAATACCATGATTACTAGTAAACTAAGATGACAAGAAATTAGAAAGTTTACATCCTTATCTTCAATTAAGATAGAGCCTCATCCTCTAAGTACACTATAGAGAAATCTAGCTTAAATTCTAATACCATGGGAATGAGAACCAATGCAAACTACCTGCGAGCATAAGTACCAAGCAAAATGCCCTAATTAAACACATGCCTACAATCGATCAAAACTCTATTAGCTCATGGTCTTTCCAATAGCCTTTCCATGAGTTAAGTCGAGGTTAGGTGAACATGCAAACTATTTGCATGCATGCACTGACACAAAAAGCATAATCAACTCTAGAAAATCTATGATCATGTCTTTCCAGCATGATCACATGACTACAAAGCTTATATTGAACTTTTAATAGAAAATTGGTAGACTTGAATCTTTGCCTCTGAGGGTAAAGTTTGAGACGCTTACCGTTTCAACTTTTATTGGACAAGGCCTTCCATGTAATCGATATATTTTCTAGAATAATATAAGATTAATTTGTTCCAAAAGTAAAAGCTAATAGAGGAATCATGAACACATTTAGAGATGAATAAACTATATCTCAACAAAGGAAAACATAGGCAAGGGATGGTCTTCAAATTCAAAGAAATCTACTTCAAACATACTGACCTCAAGAACTATAAGAAAAGGTACGAAAAAAAAAAACAGCAAGGCCTGTTCAGATTATGATTTGATCTCTTTAGATTACTTGTTTTCAGGAACAAAAGGTGACCGACCTAGCATAAAGGTGAACTCAATATTTAGAGGATAATGACATGAAACATGTTTCGTGGTAGTTGCATGCTGATAGCAAGTTAGAAAGGATTAGCTTGACAATAATAATTTCTCTTCTATTAAATAAATCTAATCAACAAGTTTCATTTTCTATTGTCTATAGGATTAAAAAAAACTTTGGCATGAATCTCAAATGAAGTTAACAGCAATAATTTTGACAAAAATCCATTAGAATGAGCTTAAAATTTTAAGGAAGAAAACCTCAAACGCCTTTCGGATTTGAACAATGGTGAAGAAAAAATCCAGACGTTCAATACCCAAAAAATTCACAATCCAAACACAAACTTCAGAAACCGATTTTCAACCTTCCAAATAGAAAACCCCCAAAATATATATAGGGATCGTCTTTTCTCATGAATCACAATCCTCCCTTTTTGAAAATACAATTGCCATCATAAATAAAATTTCCACTTACAACTTTCAGATTGCATGCAGTTTTAGTCAGCCAATTTCAACTTTTTTGACATCATGTTAAAAACAAGATATTTCACAATCTTAAATCACAACTCATTGTTTTACTTTTCAAAAATATCAAAATTGCACAATTAAATCAGTTACAAATAATTAAATTTTTGCAAACAATATATTTCAGTATTTAACTTTTAATTCCTCTTCAATCTAAAAATAACTTTTTAAATTTAAACATTTAAATTATCCATTAATCAATATCACTATTATCTTAAATCATTAAATAATCTAAATTAAGATTATGAAATCACGGTAGACCACAACATGATATGACAACAACGAACACCCAACAAACGAATGACAAAACATAAGGGTGACAACTGATACTCATTATTTTCAAAAAAATGGTTAATGACATAGGCCAGGACTATCTCCCTTCGATGATTCCATTGGGCCATGGTACACTCAGACCTAACAAGCAGGGTCGATGACTATACCTAAAAGTTGCATCATACAACACGATCAACTGAAATAACATAGATAATATGAAATACACAGTGAAAAATAATCAGAGCATAGCAGGGCACTCATAGATGAGAACTGCTAAACTATCTTCTTCACCAAACTGACATAAGAAATAGCATCTAAAATCATCCACATCATAGTATCATCATAAAATTATAGAACCTCACATGTCATCATAATTATGTCATCTTGCAAAAGTAAATAGAGCATCATAGCATAAAGTGTATCATCAACTGATTTTCACAATCTGAACAAGTAATCCAAAACATAATATATTAGAGTAACATAGTCTCAAACACATCTAATGATTGTCAACATGTCAAAACAACTACAATTAATACGTCACCAAGAGGGTCACTACAAGGTGCCACACAAAAAATATCTTTGAGCTTCATGTGCAAATAAAAAATTTATATGCTTGGATGTCATGAATAAACAATAAACTTCAAGCTTAATGAGGCAAGCAAAGATACGTATGCTTGGGACTTGTGAACAAACAAGATGGCTCTAAAGGCATGTAAAGTGTTTTATGCAACAAGGCCATATATCTGAAATTGTAAATGCAACAATAGGGAATGTTCAAAGGAGTCTTGATTAATTGCTAAGAGGTCTTAACTTAGGGAAAATTTTACCTAATGTCTCCAAGAGAGGACCAATCAAAGAATAAAAGATTCATAACTTAGGGGATGCAGTGTGTCACATAAAGCCAATAAGAGGAATATAATATGCTAAGATAGATCATGCTCTTGAGGGACATCATACCCAATATCAACCGTAAATAGAAAGACCCATCACATGAAGCAAGAATACTACACCGTGAACCATAAGAGATGCAAAAGAATAACGCTAATGTATGCCCTCTCTTTAAAGAAATTTTTGGACACCATGTTATCAGTAATAACTATAAAGCAGCAAATGATAAATTCTAATCAACAAAGAAGACATGAGAGTTAACTTGGAAATCCCTATGAAAAGTCATATGTTTCCAAATAAAGCTATGTCATACAAAAGGAAAGAGAGAGGTTGCCCTCAAAATGAAACTCCAAACACACATAAGGGATCTATGGATTTTGGGTTTGTATATTCATGCTAAAATATTCTTAGAGAGCTCTGAACTATCATCATTTCCCAAATACTCATAGAACTAGAAGAATGACACAAAGAGAGAAAAACCAAATAAACATACTTTCGAGTCAATATGGAAGAGACATGATTGTCTTGATGCCTTGCATAATCCCCAAAAGGAAAACATGAGACAAATAAAAGATAAAGGAAACGATTTTTAGGTCAACATGGAAGATACAAGAATGTCTCAATGCCTTGCATCATCCCCAAAAGGGAAACACAAGAAAAAATATAAATATAAATGGAAAAGATAAAAGAGTGACAACATAGAGAAGAATATAGGTACAAATAGAGGAATGTCACAAAGAGAGAGAGATCATCAAACAAAACGTTACAGGGATCACTTTACACACATGCAACTACAAAAAGAAACATGAAAATTAAAATAAAGAAAAATATTATTAAGGCACATGCAAGTCAACCTAGCTTAAGGGATGATGAAAAATGCACTACTGGGAAAAGGCTATCTAATTCTTGCCTCCACTTAGTGTAAGAAAAGAATGAGCCAAGGTAGGTGATGGGAAGGATCTTGTTGCAACTTCAAATGATTTGCAATAATTTTATAACATGTATTAGTGATAATGTTATTATTCTACAACCACTACATGGCAAGGAGCAAGAGGGTACCACTTTAAGGGACTATTTATATGACATGAAACTTTTTCAATATTTGTTGTAAAGCATGAAATTCATTGGTAATATTTCCAAGAACTCTATCATATTGAAAATGTGATGTGCTTGTATTCTTAGGATTTGGAGACCGATATTTTCTGATGGGTGGTACTATAATAAGTCCTCAATGTAGGAGTATCTATAAATTCCTTTCAATATCAGTTTGTGGATAATGGAACTGAATTTTCTTTAGTTTTTAAGGCCTTTTGTGCTTGCTTGATTCACCAACTTCTCTAGGTGGAATTAGGGTGGGAGGGGCTATAATTTATTTTCCTTTTTTTTATTCTCATGATAGATCGGTTATTCTTTAGGAAGAAGGACATTCATATCGAGTGGAGGATCTCGATATCCTAACCCTTTAGTTTTTTCAATTGGTATTTTCTCTAATATTTTATGAATTCCATGTTCACTTGTATCACATCCTTGTTTTCTCAAGATCATCAATCCTTTTTCATATATTTCTTCTAGGTTGATGGGAATGTTCAAGTCACTTTATTAAAATAGAATGGTTGAGTATTTTTTTGCTTCAAGGAACTAGGTTCAACTATTGTATGGAACTTATGTTCAACTCTTGTCTAAATTTCAAGATATAAGTAATCAAATATCTCATGTTGTGGAATTATAGGGGGTGTTGGTTATTTCATTGATGGATAAAAATATGCATTAGCTTCAAGGTTGTTAAGTAAATCATTCAAGAATTTATTCATGCTATCATCATCTTCTCAAATGATGCCAACGTCAAGAGGAGGATATGAATTAGGAGTTGAGTGTGCATGAGTAATTTAATTTTCATTAGGGTCATCGCCAAAAGAACAACTTGACACATCCACTAAATACTTAAAGGACATCCAAAATTTACAAAAAAACATATCCATGATGAAATTTAATGTAAATTTCAGATCCTAAACAAGGTTAAAAATCTGAAATGAAATGTTCTAAATATAATTTTGAATGTAAGGAATGCATGAGATCAAAAAAAATTAAACTAGACACAATGATTTGAATGAAATTTAAATCCTATAAACAAGAGCAGTTAAATACAATTTTAAATTCTTGAAAATGTAGTTTAAAATATGCACTCGGACTAAATCACCCCTAGGGGCCTATGAGTTTTATGTTGTATGATTGGTGACCAAAGTGAAACTACATATTTTATTTTATTTTCAATGATTTCAGATGCAAAAATGCAACACACTTTCACTAAAGCAAGAATTAAAAACCATAGATTGTTAATTAACTAATGCAAGCAATATATAGGATGATGATGCAATAAAAATAAAAATTGTGGTGTTCTAAATGCATGTTCAAAAAAATGAAATAACAAAAATATTAATTTCTTTCATATGGTTTAGATCATAGAGAAAACCCACTTTCCAATCATTTTATTGAAGGGAAACTCTAGAGATCTCAATCCAATGAAAAAAGGGGAAAGAGTGTAATACCCCTCCGTTTTGCTTCTCGTTTCATGTTGTTTTATGATTTGATTGGATTGCAGCTACTTTGATACTGGACACATTTTTATTATCATGTTTTGATCGCTACTCTTGAGCGACAACTATTACTATGTGATGTGATTATCTGATTTTTATGTTACATGCTTTGATGAATTAATGATGATAGTAGAATTATCATGTGATTATTTATGAGAATATTGTTATGACGTTAGTGTCAGTCTTTGATGAGTGTATTGGTGAAGGAGACGGGTTCGCATCACTCGCTTGTGAGCGCCCTGCGAATCTGAGATTTCTTCTTCACGGTGTGAATTATATACTGCATATATCATGTTGAGTATTTGATTACAGGTTGCAGGTACATGACATCGACTCCACCTGGTTCCACAAGTTTGAGCGTGTTGATCCAACAGTTAAGTTGAATGGGAGATAGTAGCTTGGTAACATGTGTCAGGTCTACACCCTAGCCTTAGTGTGTCGTTAGTTCTGATGATTGAGTCATGTTGTATCTTATTGGATGTTATGTAATGTTTTGAAAAGTGATGTCTTTTTTTTTATAGTTCTTTTGAAAATTGTATTGGCTAGAAGAAATGTTTATTTTATATTATATTAATGTTATGCTCTTGGTTATATTTTAAAATGAATTTTTTTAAATTAAACTTAAATTATTTATTTAATTAAATTTAAATCTCAAGGGATTAAATTTAGTTAGTAAATAATTGTAAGTGGGCTTATTAAAGTCGAATTATTTAATTTATTAAATTTAAATCCCAAGGGATTAAATTTAATTAATAAATAATGGTACGTAAGTTAATTAAAGTTAAATTATTTATTTAATTAAATTTAAATCTCAAGGGATTGGATTTAGTTATTAGATAATTTAATAATAATTAAGTAAGTGTATTTGATTGTTAAATTAATTTAAATCAAAAAGGGAATTTGAGAAATTGAAATTTTACTTTAAAGTCAAATTAGGGCCTTTTCAAATAAAAGGGAAATGAAATTAACTTGTAAATTCATCTTTTGCATTTGAAAGTGAATTAGGGTTACATTAGGTTATTTTGGAATTGTTGTTTTATAAGTTTAGGGCAGAAAAATTTGGGGATTCTTCTTGCTTCATTTTTTTTTGATAGGCAGGAAAATTGTTGGAGAAATTTTGATGAAAGTTTAGGAAATTATTTTCTGGTTGAGGAATTAAATTGAAAAGGGAGAGAAATTCTGTGAAGAAGGTGGAGCTATTAGATTGAAGCTTGCTGGAAATTCTTGGCATTGTGGGAAAAGAATTGTGAAGAGCTCAAAGGAAATTCTGCATCAAGAAACTTGGTGGCTGCAAATAACCAGGTTTTCCTTTATTTCTTTGTTTTATTGCTCCTAGTTTAACCTATTTTGTTTAAATGAGAAGAAATTTGTAAATGGGGGATTTTTCTTGAAACCCTAGGTTAAACTTCAATAGTTGTTATTCAGATTTATTTGTTTTTAAAACACAAACCCTTTTTGAAAAATTGTGGAAAAACCCTAGATCATTGTATCAATCTTCTTGTGTTTAGAATTTCTGAAAACACAAAGAAAGGGGAATGGTTTCAATTGTTATTCTGAATTTAACCTTTGTTTTGAGAGGTTTCAATGGTTGCAAAAAAAATTATTTTCTGGTTGTTTATATATTTTTCCTTCGATTACTCTAGTAAAGAAAATTCTCGAAAAAAATTATATATATGATAATATACATTACATATACCATATTCTGGATATGATATATGCAATATATATATTAATCATATATATAAATTTTTTATATATTTAAACTGTGTTATAGTATTTTTTGTTTTGGCCGTGTACGGCTTGAGTTGAATCGTACCTGCATACGAAATTTTTCCCAGCGGAAATTTTTTTTATTTATAAAAAAAAAATTTGAAGTTTGTGGGGGGTTCGGCCCCCCCACCTGTTTGTGTTTATTGTACAGTGGGTACGCAGTACCCACTGGACAGTGCGCCACCCGTACGGGGGACGCAATGTCCAATGAGGACTGCGGCCCCCTCCTTACACTATGTCGGCCGCTGTACGAAGTGTACAGTTGGCGCAGGAGGACTTTAAGGTCTGCGGACGGTGTAGTACCCTGTCACATCCGCCTTAAAAACTTTTATTTATTTGTTTCTTTTTTTGTTTATTGTTTTTTATTTTTAAAAATTTCGTTTTTATGAAATTTTTTATTATGTTGTTTTTTAATTTCGTTTTTAATTTTTATTTTATTTTATTTTATTTTATTTTCAATTTTAATTTTTAATTTGGTTTAATTTAATTTTTATATGATATTTAATTAATTTGTATATTTTATATATGTATTATTTTTATATTATATATTTAAATATATATATAATATTTAATATATATATATATTGTATGAATTAATTAATATTATATATTAGATTAGTTAACCTTATTAAGATGAATTTTTTTCATATAGTTGTTTTACTGAATCATTGAGAGGGGAGATATTGTTTTTTTTTTTTTTATATCGAGTAGTAGTATTATGCATGATGCTTCGTTGTGGAGTTCATAATTAAATACCTTGTGGAACATTGAAAACATCCTCCTATTAAACAAATAAATTATAGTGAAATTATTACTCTCATGATTTGATCCAATTGAGAAGTTTAAGCTTTTGATGAAGAACTTTATTGTTCAATGTATTGTATAGAAAGGAATAATTCATTTTTTGTGAGAAACATTAGATTTGGAATATGGTTTTAGAATAACCAAATGTAGTATTTTCTTTTCCAATGCATGAGTTCATTGATGTATCTTTTAAAGAATATTTTGTGAATGATTATTGAGTAGTTGGGTTGTAAAGTCTTCCAGTTAAGCGTGGTTCATTTCCTTGTTAAAGTATTGTTTTGATTTCCCTTGGGTAGTGTTACAATTATCTTGTGTCCTCCTAGTATTGGAGTGGATTTCTTTGTGTTGTCTCCTAGGATTGGAGTTTATTGGTTCAAATTTTGTAGCACTTGAGTAACCCTTGGAGTTAGTTTTTGTAGTGTGTTATCCAATTAGAAGAGTGGCTTTTGTTAGAGGTCGGAGCCCAAAGAGGTAAACCGGGAAACCTTCAGAAGTGATTTTAACAACTGAAAACTAAAGTAAATATACTTAGCATATTAGGATGTAGTTCACATTAACCAAGATAAGTTAACCTCACTCACAGGCACAAGGGTTTGTTTAGACTTGGGGTGGGTGAGAAGGCCTGGAATGGCAAGACCACTATCTCGTCCCTATGAGAGGTAGATGATTCCGCTTGAGTTAGTATGAGTGCCGGGATTCGGTTGAGGCCGCCAGGATTTTTGGAGCCTATGAAGAATTCCTAAAGGATATCTCATGACAAACCTTGCGATGACACTCTGTCTAGGATAACACCGTGTTTATGTTGTGCATATGTTTTCTTTAGCACACTTGATTATATTATGTCTGGAAGCAATGTAACCATGATTAGTGTTTGACTTTATTGTACATATGTGTAGTTGAGTCAGTTTGTATCAGTATGAGTCTGCCCTTGGTTTGAGGTGGTAGGTTTCTCGTCCATGTTACTTGGTTACTATTTCCTAGCATGGGGGGTGGTCCTTCGGGTACCACATGGTTGGGTGGAACATGCACCATAACCGTTGGGTCCCCTTGATCTTCAGTACTTGGTGGTGAGACTTCTTGATGGACATCTCTCCTTGCTTACTTTAGGATTCTTGTACTTTGTATCTCATAATGTAATGATATTGTTTACCCCTCTTGTGTATGAGGTGGATCTTGTAATATTCAGACTTATGTATTTGTACTCATTCCGGGAATGAGGATTGTAATAGACCTTTGTAATTGATTTATATAAATGAATGCTCTATCTTTATCTCGTACTTTTCTTTGATGTAAAATGTTATTACTTGTGTTATTTACTTACAATGTATTTTAAATGATGTATGTTAATGGGGTTTAAGTAATCTCAGTTATGTAACCCTAGGGGAGGTTGTTAGTTTAGTTGAACATGTGGGTTTAATTCACTTCTTTTAAAAAAAAAAATTAGTACGCTTGTTTAGTGAATTGAAACTTCCTCTAGGGTTGCGTGGCGGGGCATTACAAAGAGATCTAACTATAGGGTTTCCTAGGGTGTAATTATAAACTAATGAGGGGTTCACCACCAAGCTATGGTGTGGAAATACAAATGAAATGCAATATATAATGCTTAAACCTAACATAATCGAATGTTTCACTAAATGACCTAAAAATGCATGTAAAACATAACGAAAAGTTGCAAGATGGAATATGTGCACCTAGAAATTTGAAGAAGACTAAATGAAGCTCTAAAATTCCAAAAATAATAATTTTAAAGACAAATGGAACTCATACACCATTCTGGGCAATTTAGTGCCAAATCTAGGTTTCTATGCAAAAAACTATTTTTTGGAAAATGGGTGTTTGAAACTACAAAAACCAAGAAAATGAACTATACTAATACTCAAAGGATAGAACTAGCATATCAATCCACTTAGAATTTTCTAAACTTCAAAGTATAAATATGCTCCTCCATATCTGTTATGTTGTTTCCAATTGATTTTTGGATCTAAGACCCTAATTTTCAACATGTAGAATCTTCCTAGTATCTCCAATGCAAGGTGATAACTTTGACAACTTTAAACACTTTAAAAAATTTCTCCTAAATCTCTCTTCAATGTATTTTCAACCTAAACCTGTAAATCACACACCAAAGAGGGGAAAATATTATTTTGTTAGTGGAAAGGGTTTTTCCTTAGTCAAACCTTGTTTTGGTAATCAAACCTTGATATGATATGAAGTAGGAATGGAGAATTATGAATGAACAAAATAAGATGTTGTAACTCACAAAAATCTAGCAATAAAGTGTTGCAAACATGTATGAAGTGGCTGCAATGGATGTAGATCTCGACTCTTGCTTGAACGTGATAGATCCTAAATTAAATGCTAGCTTGAATCATGAAACCCTACATCATAATTCCTAGCTAAAAAATAAACATGATGCATGATGACCTTAAAAAAATGCTTGATGCTTGAATAATGCTCTAAAATACTTGATAATATACCCTTGAATTCTATTGAATTCTCTTGTAAACACTTGAATGCTCTTGCAAACTCAAATTTTCTATAAGGATTCTCATACAACTTGCTAGATGTAAAATGAGTGAAAGAAACATGTATTTATACTTAATCATGCAAAAATTCTCGAAATTGCAACACTACAAGCCGACATTAGATTTAAGAGAATAAAATCCTACCAATAATTTCAATTAATTTTAATTTTGGGCCACACAAAACTCATATGCTCAAGGTGGCATATGAGTCTCATTAGGCATAAATTCTAGGACCATTTTTAAAAATGCTTAGAAATGTGTAAAATCTAGACCAGGACCGAAACCTTAGGTGGAACCCATATGCCCAAGCTAGCATATGAGTTCTAGACCACCAAATCTAGGGTACACAACCTAAAAACAACTAAATTATGATTGGATGTTGGTTTACGCCAGGGTTATCCTCGAAAAGATGTATTCAATGAGGCTTTTGAATGCAAAATAAGTCTAATTAAAGCATAAATAAGTACAATTATCTAATAAAACCCTAGAAAAGTGTCAATGTGTGTTACAACACTTTACAACACTATAAATATGATACAATTAAGTTCATTTAGTTGACAAGGGGAAAAGACCTAATGTGAATATGTTAGAAATATTACAAAACTAAATCAAGGTCATGTTACGGAGTACTTTTTTTGTCATTACACATATCTAGATTTGGAGACATTAAATATTCTACTTTTAGAAGTTTCAAACACTATTTTGAGGCTCATTGAGGCTATTTTTGACCCCAAATTTGGTTATAACAAGAAAATAAGTTTATATCTTCATAGAGTAGTTCAAAATATTTTTGAAAGCTGAAATCATTTGTTGATTGAACTCTTAGATCAAAATTTATGACCTCTAGATTTTCCTTCTCTGTAACTAGAAAATGTGAAATTATGTTGGAAACATAAAAATAGATGAAACTTGGAGTTACATGTTTTGGTGTGTGTTTTGAAATATCATGGGGAATGTTTCATTGGATATAATTCAGGCTCCACTTTTTGGGTGGTTTGAGTTCATGATATTGTAAATACCATTTAACAACTTCATGTTTTATATCTTGTACAAATTAAGTACTTGAGATGGAGGTTGTGTGTGAGAGTGTTATAGATGTTGAACTTCCTTCAACAAGTATATATATTTTATTGGTGATACTCTTTGAGAAAACTATCAAAAATTATATCATAATTTTGTTGAATTAAAAAAATTATATAGGTAGATTTTAAATAGAGGGACTTTTTCCCAAAGAGGTTTTCCCCATGTAAATCATTGTGTTGTGGGATGAATGATGTTTATGCTTATTTATGTTTATTTTATGTAACTATTCTATTTTTTGTTTCACATAAACCTTCTCTATAGATAAGTGTAATAAGTTTTTCTACTTAGTATGTGCAGGATCATCATGGAAAAACCAAGACCTTAAGTGGAGATGAAAATTCATAAAATCAGAGTTAGGAAACTTGGCGTAAAAATTTGAATAAGTTATCTATTATTTCAAAAATGTGTAAGAATAAAATTTGTAGCAAATTGAATGTAGTATCTAAACTACTAGGTTTATTTAAAAATAATTAAAAATTATTTCATGAAAATTTGAAATTTCAATGCAGTAGTACTTAAATTTTGGGAAAAAAAAGAAGAAGTAGGTTTCTGTTGACCACCCTAACCACAATAAAATGATAATTAGGTTTTTATAATATTTTAGATATAATTAGAGGACTCATGTCCTGTTGTGATGCATATTGTATTCTAATTTTTTTCAAAGTAAATAATTAATTATGAATTTTTTATTACAACTTTTAATAAATATAAAATATCATATGTCTGACCACCTTAACTTGCTCAAAACTTCATGAAATTAATTTTTTTTAATCCTAGAATATGTGAAGCATAGAATGTGATGCATCTTTCATATTGAAAAAATGTGATACCATTTGAAAGCTATAGATATTTTTCAATCAGCCTATCAATCCGGACTTTAGTTGTAATTCAAAGAGAAAATGAATAATAATTATTTATTAAATTCAAAGTAAAGCATAATTTATATTGGTGGAAAGCTGAGAATCTCCTTTAAAAACCTTTATGTTTGATCAATTTTGGGTAAAAAAAAAGTCATCAGCCACATGGGCCATCATATCACTTACATATCACCACTTTTTGGCCCATCATGATCCTACACATACCCTACTACCATAACTTCCTTATAGTTTACCACTCTTCCAACTATATTCCTCAATAGCCTCAAACAAGAATCTAGAAATTATTCTTTAGCATTTTTTGTGGACCCCATTTGAATATATTAGATTTTTCCATAATGCATTATGGTTCTTTTAATATTCCCCTCATGATTTTCTAGAGATGAGCTTCACCTACATTCATTAGTAAGTATTATCCTTGCATTGTAATGAATTTTAAAAGCTATTGAAGGAAAGGATGCCTACAAGATTTTGGTGAATCATTATATCTCTATAGGTGTTCCTTATAGGAGGAAATCTAGGAAGGTGATATGGCTTCACAACATTGTTCTCATAAAGGAGCCCATTGAGATTTAGGGAACTTTTATGATGAAAAGAATTGAGTTTCAAAGATGGCATTAAATACTAGTTTGAGAGGAATGGTAATGGATTTTACATGGTTCTTTCAGTTAACTAAAAATCCATATGATTATCTCCTATTATATCTCGTTAATATTATCCTCTAGTGAGGACTTCATGTTTCCATGATTTAAGGTTCTCCAGGATTGGAATCAAGATGCTTTAGAATTATTTTTTCTAGAAGATGTAGGGATTAATTTAATTGGCTTAAGTATAGTAATAAGTTTACTTGTCCAATAAAAATATTAAAACCTTCCATGTTATTTTATTTTTTCAAGTAGAAATAATTCACAAGATTAGGTTTTGTCATTTCAATATTTGGTGGGAAGATTAAAAATGGTATTAGGGCATAATATTTTGTAATTACAAGGATTGCAAGATCTCTTCTTGGATCTCTTTCCTATTGTTTCTGGTATGTTTTTCAAACCAAAGGTAGTTGTTATGATCCCCATCTTCCATTTAGCAACATAGGTTTCAAACTATTTAGTCTAGAATTCTTATTTTGCAAAGTCTATTCATTTCTAAGCCATTCCAATCAGTTCTAGATTAACTCATGGACTATTTTTTCTAGGGGATAGGGATTGAATCCTCACTAGATATACCCATATTGGGTATGCTTTGAAGGTTGAAATTATTTTCAACATGCAGAAAGGAAAATTTTACTTTATTTTATAAATATCTAGTTCTTACTAATTTCTCATTTTACACTAAAATAAATTGCTTTCCTAATGTACTAATGTAGATCTTATTGCAATCTAAAAAATTTCAACTCGAGGTGAGAAATATACAAGTTCTCCTGGATCATTGTGGTAGTTCTTATTGCACTATTGCTAGAGTCTCTCCAAATCTTGCCTCTAGTTAGGGAAACTCTCAACCTCATGGGCATCATTGAGGATGTAGCCAATGTTCTCATGGTGAATGTGATAGTCATTTTCAAGAATCTCAACATCTTATGACAAGAGTCGGGGAATTGTCTTCAATGTGTAGGACTTAACCTACCTATCATCACTCTTCTTCTTCCTACACTTTGAAAAATTCACTTTCCTCACTCTTTTGTAAATCATGTGTTCATCACACTAAGCATCCTTACTTAGAAAAAATGAAGATGTTAATTGTAGTTCAGAGTGTTCAATGAATACCCTAGACTATAATGATATATAGGGTAAGCTAGATGTTCAATAACTCACTCCTACTACTAATTTTTTGAATCTTGCTACATAATGGCCTAAAATTATATTTGTCTCTATATTTTGTCTATTTCATAACCTTAGGGTATGACATCTTCCACTATAATTTTTTTGTAAATACCTATAATATTAATCTATAAATAGTAATACAAACACTCATTGATTTGATATAGAATTTTTAAAGCTCTTGCTAGACTAACGCTATATGCTTTCATGAAGAGCTAGATTTTTGTGAATAATTCTATGAGGATATTCAATATTCCTATTGTTGATGAATACAAAAACATTTTTGCAAAAGAATTAATTGGAGTTTAATATATTATGTGAAATCCAAAAACGTTAATGAATGATTAGCCATGTACTTTTAGGACAAATAGTATCACAATGAAATTTAAGAAACTCTTTTGATGCAATATGTGTTTTAAATCTACATATAATTGGATACAAGTTTTAATAACATCATTTAATTCTAGTTACTTTTGAAAAATTGACAGTTATATGAAGTGACTAGAAACTCTACATAGTACTTCTAGTATAAACATAAGTAATTCCTTGGAAATGATTTAGAACTCACATAGTAATCGCCATCCTCAATGCTTCACACTACTACAATTTTCTTTAAATATAATCAAACGAAAATAAATTTAATTATGTTGACAAATAATTACAAAACAAAACAAATTTTTACCATTATTCATTAAACTAAATATTTAATTTCTCATTTAAGTATTGCTTTTAGTATTGTTTTAATTAACCCCATTCTAATTTAGTTTTAAACATTTTTTATAAAATAAATTACTCGCTATACATCTTAATGCATGGATCATAAGTCAAGTTTCGAATGAGTTTTTGGCCACAATATTCTTCTTATTAGAACTTAAAAACAGCATCGTGTCGTGCTGGACAATACACAGAGAGAACGGACAAACGGAAAAATATTAGATAATACGCGTTATGGAAGATAAGACATAACGAGCGTAATTACTAGGAAACACAAAATACTTTTTACTCTTAGGAGACATGTATGCACAGCAGAAGCTCTGCTATTACAACACGGCTTTTCTTGAAACTGCTCCAGCTCGTGGGCTCCTCGCACGTTGTAACATACTGCGCATTACGGTGGGGGGCTTGAATAGATTAACCCATAAACAAATATGAAAGATATATTAGTCCAGGAACAACTATCAAAGCTATATAAACCCACAAACAAATATCAAAGGTATTTATGATGGGTAATGCTTAATTTACTGACACTAATATTTCAAACAACACAACATATTATTATTCCTTCGCTAAATATATAACGGAAGACTGAAATACAAAAGCATCCATCTAACAGACAGCCCTGACTCTAAATCTAACTTCAACTCCTTTGCTTGAACCGGGTCTGACGATTGGAATTCAGAGGTACCGAGGTGGACCACCATGACCTATGCCTGGACTATGATCATCTGGAGGATACTCAGCCAACATCTTTCTAACCATTACAGTGTCCTCACCATCGTAAACTCTAAAATTCCAGTGTTTCAGATTGGAAGACAGGATAGGAGGGTCTCCTTCTGCTTTGGAGATGGAAGGGAACAGACAAGATATTACCAGCACAAACAAAACATAAACACCAACATGACTTAAAACTCCCTTCATTTTGCTAGTAAACCTAGGCTTGCTATGAAGAATATAGAGGAATGGAAGTTGCCACTAAATTCAAGTACTCGATAAATAATAGCCTGGAAAGTCGTTCGTATTTATAACTGGTTTAGGGCAGTCAAAAGCTGTTTTATAATTTGTGCGCTCGGAATACCACATATGGTTTTAGTCATTTTCTCTCGTTTCGCTCCCACTTGAAATTTTATGGTTACTTGTCGACTGTCTACTCGTAAAGTACTTTTAATTTACTCCACTGCCAAAAGGTGCGACTTAAACTAAATGCAGAATAAGATCCATCCTTTTTTAATTCCTTATGATATGATGGAGGAGAGAAGGATAAGAAGAATACCAGTTTAAAATACTGCAATGTGCTAATTTGTCTGCCATGCCCTGTCTACGAGCAAAACCTTCCAACACTTCAAATCCAAATGAAAGGTCTATAACATAGTGATAGATTTCACATAATTATATTATTTTTGCTGTAGAAACGTTCTCTCCACTTCTTTGCGATGAAAATGCACGCTTTCCTTAGCTACCACAAAAATAAGTCTATTGTTAAATCATGAAAGATTAGACTTAGGAAATAAAACGTGAGTTAGTACTTATTTAACAGAAGATTAATTTAGTAGGAAGTGATTGTTATTTTTTTATCCTATCACAAGTCAAAAGTATTAAGGTGGTATTTTATTATAAATATGTTATGTTCAATTGTTTGTGTGATAAAAAGCAGCGCTTTCATAAGATACGCGTAATGTATATGCATATCCTTGATTTCTTCCAACACATTGTGAAACATTTTTGTAGTTTTTGATACTAAGACCATCATCAACCTTCTTCTTTATGATATCAGCACTAACTTCACACATTTATGCACTATTATAGCTTCTTATACAATCCTATCTAGCATTACATGTAGACAACTAGTTTTCTTGACAAATAGTTATCGTGACAAGATATATTACCTTTCTAGTTTATTCTTGCCTAGTAGAACCATTCACACTAGAATTATTCTTACATTTATGTTTTCAATTTAATTGTTTTATCCTATAAGGAATTTAAACATTTCTTCACACATTTCTCAAGTGTTTTACATATGTTACATATTTTGGAGGGTTGGTCAATTGTCTAACCCTATATTCATTGTTTCTCTTTTCATATATATATAGGAGTTCATTTTAGATTATTGATTCACTTTCATGATACTTCATGTATAATTATTGCATACATATTCATTTGTGAAACACTTTTTTCTTCATTCATTTTATTGTTGGTCCAACATGTTATAAAAGTCATGAATAGAAAATCCCTTCTCATTTTTCTCTAAATTTCGTACTTCTCCTTATCATAGGTGCATCATCAAACCAAATGAACAACAGTATGAATTCTAGAGGGCTTTAGAAAAAATATATATATATTATTTTGTACTTGTATGTGATTAATTTTTTTCTAGAGAAACAATTAGCAAAAGAAATGTTTGTAGTGATGGAAAATGATGCCCTTTACATTTTCACACTTAATTTGGGAATAACTAATGTTAAAATGAACCTAATGTTGCCTTGATCTAGTGTTTTAATGTGTTTCACGCATTCAAATTAGGTTTAGGGTCGTCTAAAGCTAAATAAACCTAATTTTTCCTTAATTTAGTGTTGTAAAGTATATTTATTTATGCCTTCACATTAAGTTTAGGGAATTTTGAACAAAATGGACTTAATTGTGCTCTTATTTAGGGTGTTGTAAATTGTATCCTATCACTTTCACACTAATATATGGTTTTATTAATTAATTAGGCTTATCTATTCCTTAATTGGCCCTATTTTGCATCCACAATCCTTATTAAATACATTTTTTTGAAGATAATCCTGAAACTTATCAAATCACTAATCATAATTCAATGTTTTTGGTCATGTGTTCTAGATTTAGTGTTCTGGGACTCATATGCCACCTTGGGCATATGAGTCCCACCTAGGTCTTGGGAATAGATTTTAAATTTTAGCTTAAATAAAACTTGTCTTGGAGTTTGTGCCCTAGTTTGGAGACAATAGGAATCATATGCCACCTTGGGAATATGACTCCCACTCTAATAAAGACCTAATTTAAATTCAATTCTTGTTCCTATTTTCTCTTCCTAGATCTGATATCAATTTGTAGTGTTGTAATTTTTAGAAATTTGGCATAAATAGGTATAAATACAATGTTCTTTCCCTCATTGTTCTCCTAACGAGAAGTCAAGTGACCTAGAAAGTTTATAATTCATTTGGAATTTCTAGTATTCATGATATCATTCTAAGGAATCAAGTGTCTAGTATTACAAGATTTCACAAGAGCGTCAAGATAGTATTCAAGATTATTTATAAGGAATTCAAGATCCATCATCATATCAAAGTCATTAGGTATCAAGCATGTGGTTGAGCTGGTGTTGTGATGTAGCATTAAATATCCATTTGCAACCATTATTTTATATTCAATTCAAGATCAAGATCTACATTTAACATGGAAAATTCATGTTAGATTATTGATTTATATATCAAGACATCATTCAAGGTATCATTGCTCATGTTTATATTTCATGTTTCATTTTGATATTTTATTGTTTCATCGCAAGGTTTAATTACCTAAACAGGGTTTGACCAAGGCAAAACCCCATTTCATAACAACCAACAAGTTGGTCTCCCTCTACATGTGTGATTGTAGATCTAGGTGTCCTGGAGCTTAAAGATCCTTTGAAGACTACATTGTAAAGCTGAGAGAATTTTTCAAATTGCCACAAGGTTTTCATCTTCATATAAACTCATTTATAGGTCCAACTATGGAGTTTTAAATTTGGAAACAAAGTGTGGAACAGAGAGGAGAGATAGAAGAGAAGATTCAGGTCTTAACCCTTTGGAAAAACATAGTGGCAGTGATAAGCCACTTGTGGCATATGAGTCCCAATAAACTATATTTCTAGATTTTAGTGAATTCAGATGAACCATTGTCAGATTCTAGTTTTGTAAAAAAAACCATAGTTTGAGACTAGATGACTTAGACTGGCATATGAGTCCTAGTGTGCATTCATTTTAGCATTTTGAACATTTTAGATCATCATTCGAGATGCTAAAATTTTTTAGGTGCACCTTTGTGTCTTCTCAATTTTTTGTTTTGATTTGCATTCATTTGAGTTTTACGTAGCATTAAGTTTCATGATTAAATCTTCCATGTTACTAGTCTTCCCAAGCCCTAGCTTGGTGGTGAAACCCCTTTTAGACTTTGATCATACCATAGGACACCCTATTGCAGATCTCTTTCTCTCATTCTATCATTGGATTAAGATCTCTAGGGTTTCCTTGAGTGAAACTAAGTGAAATAGGAACCCCTCCCTTCTGTTTCATCTCCTAAAAGATGGAACCCCCTATTTCCATTGTTTTATTTTGGTGAACCTATATTCAGAACACCTTAATTCTAATTTGGAGTGCATCATAATCCTAGATCTAGCTTTCATTTACTTTGCATTATGTCTTGCATTAGTTAATTTTCATCTAGGGTTTCAAAAATTTACATTAGTGAAAGTGCATATACATTTCCTTTTCTTATTTTTCATCATTGAATTTGATTTAAAAACTATAATTATACTTAACCTAGACATCATCCTAAATAGAAAACATAGAATTTGTTGAAAAAGGTGCGAAAATCTTAATCTGGGACTCATATGTCCCTTTGGGTGATTTAGTCCGAGTATAGGTGGTTTTTCCCAATTTATAAGTATTTTTTGGTGACTTTTTTTCATTGTTCAGACCCCTAAAAAAACCTAATTGGGACTCATATGCTCCTCTAGGTGATTTAGTCCCAATACAGATTTTAAACGGCATTTTCCAACATTAAAAACTCTATTTTTGTGCTTTTGTTTGTTGTTATTTTCTATCTATTTTAGTTGGTCAAGTTTATGTTAGATGCATTTCATTAGATCTAGCTTAAATTTAGTTCATTTCAAGTACTTGTGTCAATTGTGGATACAGTTAGATTACTTCATTTTTGTTTCATTTTTAACATTATTTCATAGTTTCATAATATTAGATTACAATTGACATTCATTAGAAAATGAAAATAAAACTAAAAAAACTAAGAAAATGAAAGAAACAAACAAAAAAATGGTTAACCTTAGAGAAAGAATATCATTGAAACCCTTTAGTGGTGATGAATTCGATATGTTAGATGAATCCCTTGATGACTTCATCTTCTCTAGCTCATCCACTAAATCTTTGATACAAGATGGTGCAAGCATCAACAACCATAACAATCATAATTGTTCTTCTCTCGATACCTCTTCTATTACTGATGAAGGTATCTTGGTGCAAGAAGATACAATTATTGAGAATTAGGAAAGTCTTTTTTGTCTTCCTCCTCCTCCACCTTCGAAAGGTATTAAGATGCATGAAGCTAAAATCATGGCCACTACTTTATTTAGTCTCCATTCATCTCCCAACACCTACCCTACTTGTGAGAATGTTTTAGTGAATAAGGATAGAATCATGAACGGTCATAAAAAACAAATTTGTATGGAGGATATGTTGATATTAAGAGATTCAATAATTGAGAGCTATGACAATCCTACCTCTGCTACTTCGAAATACATTGTAAAATATGGGGATGTAATTGTAGTTAACCATGGCAATTAAACCTTTCCTTCTCCTAATATCTCTTCAAGAAAAAAAAGAAGATAGTTTGGTGTTATAAGATATCCTTATTGAGATAGGGAGAATCGTGTGCCTCCCTTTCCTAATGCCCCTTCCATTTAGGAAGACCTATTGGAATAAAAAATTCTAATAAGTGGTAACCATGAAACTCATAATTGTCCTTCTCTAGATGCCTCCCCTATGTGTGATGAAGCTACTTTACAAAATCTAACCATGGAATGTAATAAACCTCTAGTTTGTCACTTTCCTAAAAGCTCTCCTACTAGGATAGACATTATGGAACCAGTGAATGAGACCTTAGAGAAAAAGGATGAGGTTATGGACACAAATCAAATTTGTCCCTCTCCTAATATATCTCCTACTAGTGAAGAAGATTATGGAAGAGGTTATGAACTTATGAAACAACTTTGGTATAGTGGAAAAGGATGTGGTGCTAGAGAACAAGGTATCCATCTAAAATGTAATAAATGGTGAATATTCTAGATTATTGTCCCTTGAAATAAATAAACAACCCTTTATTCAATGTCAACACTATTACATAAGTTTCTTCCAAGACAATTTTAACTTTGGCACATCCTAAATTGATAGATATCTCACTAAATATGCATCATGTTGATACTTTATTTAATGAACATAATCAATAACAATGGTTGTTGCTCCTTCCCATGTAATAGTTGAAGGATCATATAATACTCACTATTTCATATTTTACACTCCTTGTAAATAATTTCATTTTTGCAAGGAATAGTATATCATCATCCATTCTTAGCACCCACTTGAATTGCACCAAGTGGGGCAAGGGGTTAGGTATGCTTGTCCTCATATGGCACTTATTGTTGTCTCTTTTGGATATTTCATTTCCTTCCATGTATAAATAAGAGAAACCTTGGGTTGTGGATGACATGCCTTAGTTGGCTTGAATGTGACATAATGATTTTTTTAGGGTAACCACTTATATATGATGTAGTTTCATTTGGGATCATCTGACTTGGCATGGGGATTTTTGAATAACCTTTCATTTCTTCTTCTAATTTAAAGCAATTTATTATACTAATGGTGTTAGCAACCAATTTCAAGTGGGTGCATACATCGACACTCATGTTCATTGTGTGATTTTATTTCTTGTGATGTATCCTTTTATTAGTTGTATAATTGGGTTTGATTTCCTCTGAGAGTATGATATTTATTTGAATTGTCCTCTATTGGAGACATTAGGCACTATGCTCCCTAAGAGGAGACCTTACATTAACTCAGAAAAATTCCTTTGAATGTACCTTACACTATTATGCATTTACAATATCTATTATATGGCCACCATGTATAACATAATTTTCTTCCTTGTGGAACCATATGTTTTTTTCATGAGTTTAAAGCATAGGGGGCTTTGCTTGGTTCATGAAGCTCAAAATTCATTGATATGTGGTGCCTTGTCAAAGTTATCAGGAGGTATAGCTTTGGTATGGTTAGCATATGATGAGAAGTGTAAACGTGGCATGACTTTCTCATTATATAAAAATAAGACAAATTTAGGCATGCATTTCTCACTAGGCTATCCTTTTTGGATACTTAGCCAACAAAAAACTTGAATTTTCATTGAATCAAAGTGAATGTGTGTTTTGGAAAAGCAACTTATATCTAATCTACATCGTGTTGGAAAAATGATCAAGGCTTGATCTACCTCTTTTTGTTTTTTCTTGTTTTGGTTTTCTTTCTTTTGGTTATTGACATTAAATGTTTGTGTCTCTTGATGTTGCATATCATACACCTTATGTGTGTCCCTTTGTGCTTATGTTGATTTAATGTAGTATCTTGGATATTAGGGGCTTGGCCACCTCCTTTTATCATTTTCATCATATTTTGGTCATGTTCTTACACATGGACCCCTCTTGAATGTCTACTTTAGTGTGAATTTGAAGAAATTTCCTCCTCTCACTAAAATGGGGGCTAAATGTACTGACAAAAAATATTGCCCTTTACATTTTAACACATAATTTGGGAATAACTAATGTTAAAATGAACCTTATTCCACCTTGATCTAGTGTTGTAAGGGGTTTTTTGGATACAAATTAGGTTTAGGATCCTTGTAAGATAAATAAACCTATTTTTTCTTTAATTTACTGTTGTAAAGAGTATTTATTTACACCTTCACATTAAGTTTAGGGCATTTCAAAACAAATGGACTTAATTGTGCCTTATTTAGGGTTTCGTAAAGTGTATCCTATCACTTTCACACTAATATATGGTTTTATTAATTAACTAGTCTCATTTATTCCTTAATTGCCCCTACTTTGCATCCACAATCCTTATTAAATACATTTTTCCAAAGATACTCCTTAAAATTATGAAATAAATAATCATAATTCAGTGTTTTAGTTCGTTTGTTCTATATTTAGTGGCCTAGAACTCATACACAACCTTGGGCCTATGAGTCCCACCTAGGTCTTGGGAACAAATTTTGAATTTCACCTTAAACAAGACCTATCTTAGAGTTTGTTCTCCAATTTTGAGCCATTGGGACTCATACACTACCTTGGGTGTATGAGTCCCACTCTAATTTGAACCTAATTTAAATTTAATTATTGGTAGGATTTTATCTCCCTAGATTTGATGTCAGCTTGTAGGTTTGTAATTTTAAGAAATTTGGCATAAACAAGTATAATAAAAGATTACTTCACTCATTTTTCTCCTAACAAGTAGTCAAGTGACCTAGCAAGCTTACAAGTCATCTAGAAATTCAAGGATTCATGACATAATTTTAAGCCATCAAGAGTCAAACATTCCACAATTTCACAACACCATAAAGAAAGTATTCAGGACCATTTTTATGGCATTCCATGAAAAACATTTTTGTCATTTGTTGCATCAATTCAAGATCCATCATCATATCAAAGTCATTAGGCATCAAGCATGTTGTTGAGCTATTATTGTGATGTAGCATTAAAGATCCATTTGCAAGCATTATTTTATATTCAATTTAAGATCAAGATCTACATTCCATATAGCCACTTAATGTTACATTGTTGATTTACATCTCAAGACATCATTCAAGGTATTATTGTGAATGTTTCATATTTCATGTTTCATGTTCATATTTCATCTTAAGGTTTAATTATTGAAATGGCATTTGACCAAGGAAAAGCCTCATTTCCTAACAATCAACAAGTTTTTCTTTCTCTACATGTGTAATTGTAGATCTAGGTGTCTTGGATCTTGAACAATGTTTAAAGACTAAGTTCCAAAGTTGGGAGAAGTTTTCAAGTTACCAAAAGGTTTTTATCTTCATGAAAATTCATTTATAGGTCCTAATTTAGAGTTTTAGATGTACAAAGAAAGTATGGAATGAAGAATAGAGATAAGAGAGAATATTTAGGTCTTAGCCCTCTGGAAAATTAGAGTGGGACTATTACACCACTTGTGGTATATGAGTCCCTATACAACACATTTTCTAGATTTCAGGGAATTCAAATCAACCATTGTGATATTCTAGTTTTGGCACAAAAACCATAGTCTGGGACTAAATCATCTAGACTAGCGTCTGACTCCTAGTGTACATTAATTTAAACATTTTCAGCATTCCAAATCTTCATTCAATCTGCTGCAAGTTTCTAGGTGCACCTCTCTGTAGATTCTAGGTTTTTTTTTTTTTTTCATTCATTTGAAGTTCATTCATTTGAGTTTTGGGGTTGATGCAAAGCGTCGAGACATCTAGGTCTCTTCTATGTTGACCTAAAAGGTTTTGTCTTTCTCTTTTTATGTCATTCTTCCTGTTCCATGAGTATTTAGGGAATTATGAACTTTTTGAGCTTTATAAAAACTTTGTAGAAAAGACATGTACTCACCCCAAATATGTGGAACCCTTCTGTGATTTTGGAATTTCATTTTGGGGGAAACCCCTTTTCATAATGTAGCTTCATTTTGGAAACATATGAATTGGTATAGGGATTTTGAAATAAGTTCTTGTGTCCTCTCTATTATTAGCATTGATAATTTTCTACGTTAAAGTAATTTCTCATAGCATGGTGTTTAGAAATTTCTTTAAAGTGGGGGAATACATTGGCATTATTCTTTTGCATTTTAATTACAACTCATGTTTCATTGTGTGGTATTCTTACTTCACGCAATGAATCTTTCTCTTGGTGATTACATTGGGTGTGATGTCCCTAAAGAGAGTGATCTATCTTAGCATGTTATATTCATCTTAGTGGCTTGATGTGACACATTGCATCCCCTTAGTTGTGAATCTTTATTCTTCGATTGGTCCTTCCTCTCTTGGAGACATTAGGCATGATGTCCCCTCAGTTAAGACCTTACATGAATTAAGAGAAACCCCTTTGAATGTACCTTAAACTATTCAACATTTACAATAACTATTATATGGTCACCTTGCATAACTCACTTTTCTTTCCTATTAAGCCATCTTTTTTTTTTTGGGTGTTAGCATACAAAGCTTTTCTTTCCTCATGAACCCTAGTGATCATATTGTGTGGCACCTTATGAAAGTTATCAAGAGGTATAACTTTTGTATGATTAGCATATGGGAGCTAACCTAGGCATGACTTTCTCATAGCCACTTTCTTTTCTATATGGGTCCATAATAGTCATGTGTGTGTCTCACTAGGGGCTCACCTAGTGGATACCAGATTCCACTAGCTCATGTGAGCGTGTGTTTTGTTTGTGTAGGGGACATCATCTTTTGCTAGTAACTGGTTTTTGGTAAAACAACTAAGGCATGATCCACATCATGTTGGACAAATAGTCAAGGCTTCATCAAACCCTTTTGTTTTTATTTCTTCCTTATATGTCTAATAGTGTATACTTCTATCTATTGTTGCTTCATACATCATTCACATATGCGTTCCTTTATGCCTATGTTGGTTTGCTATAGGATCTTGATCTTGGGGGTTTGATCATCTCTCTTAACCATTGTCATCTTCTCATACTAGCATTGGTACACTTGGACCCCTCTTGATGTTATTGGTATACTTTAGTGTGAGTTTGAAGAATGGTCATCCTCTCACTAAAGTGGGGGCTAAATTTAGTGTAGGAAAATGTATCCCTTTACATTTTAATACTTATTTGGGCCCTCCTTGCTAAAATTGGGCTTCTTGATGCCTTATTTAGTCCTATATCGCATCCACAAGCATAATTAAATGCATTTTTCTCAGGTTAATCCTAACATTTCATAAATGATAAATCATATTTCCTGTTTTTGGGCTATGTGTTTTAGATATAGTGATTTGGGACTCATACACCATACTTGGGAGTATGGGTCCCACCTAGGTCTCAAGGCCTAATCTTAGATGTGTCATTAAATGAGGAATTTATTGAAGTTTGTGTCTCGTATTCAAGACATTAGGACTCATACGCCCAAGGTAGTGTATGTGTCTCTCCTTAAACGAAACCTATTTTAAATCAAATTCTTGGTTGCATTTTATTATCCTAGATTTTATGTTGGATTGTAGTGTTGTAATTTTAGTAAATTTTGCATAAACAAGTATAAATACAAGCTTATTTCACATAATTTATCCTAACAAGCAATCTAGAAATTTTCAAGAGCAAGTTTGATCTAGCAATTCAAGTATTCAAGAGCATTCAAGAGTTTCAAAGATAATTCAAGAGCTGATTATCAAGCATTTGGAGCTATATTCAAGATTCATGCATCATGTGTGTTTTTGAGCTAATATTTTTTATGTAGGTTTTCATGATTCAAGAAATAATTCAAAGACATTATCTCATACCAATATCAAGAGTGAAGATCCAGACCCACTAGATCCATTTCACACAAGATTGCAGCCTTTATTCCAAGGGTTTACTGAGGTAGAGCATTTTATTTTTCCATTCATCATTCATTCTTTCTATTTCATTTCATTTAAAGGTTTAATTACCAAAATGAGGTTTGACCAAGGCAAATCCCTATTCCCTAACATAACAAAATTTTCCCCTCTTCATGTATGATTGTAGATCTAGGTGATTTGGAGCTTGAAGATCATTTGAAGACAAAGTTGAAAGATTGAAGAAAGTTGTCAAAGTTTTCAAGACGTCACCTTCATGGAAACCCTCCTACACGCTAAATTTAGAATTTCAAACTTGGAGATCGAACAAGACAAAATCTGTAGAAAATATCTTGAAGCTAGAAAAGTTTTAGTCAAAACCTAATACTAGAACTATATCGCCCCTCTAGGCATATGAGTCAGGTAGTACACCTCTTTTCATTAATTTTTATAAGATCCTAATTTGTCAATAGAAGATTCTTAATTCTACCTAGATTCCAATAGTAAGACTAAATCACCCAACCTGGTGTATGTGTCCTAGTGCACTTCAATAAAATAAAATTTCAAGGTTTTTATATCTTGTTTAGGCATCTCTTATCCTCCATGTACATTTTTGTTTCTTTTTATTCAGTAATCTAATTTCATGTTTTAATAAAATCTAATAAAACCTTCTACTAGTCCTATTAGTATTTCCCCCTTCCCTCAATTGAGTCACTTTGTTGTGGGATCTTTGTTTCCTAATGAACTAAGAGTGAAATAGGTCCTAAGCCCTTGTTCCATCTCCCAAAAGGTGGGACCCTATTTCCTTTGTGTTCAATGGGATATCTATGAAGAGATGGTTATGAGAACTATGTTATGGTGTGGATATTTTTCTTACATTTTCTTTTTGGTACATTTTATCACTTGTGAAAGTTAAATGTATTATTTTCACTCTCGGCCTCAATTTTTGTGACTAGTTTATATATTTTTTATGATTCTAGTGGTGTTTGACAATTATTTTAGGCCTCTTCACAACTATCCATTCCCTTTTTAAAATTTGTATATATATACATTTTATTCATTTTTTTTTTGTCTTTTCACATTCTAGTGAATTTCTTGGACATTTAAGCTCTTAGAAGCTTTTTCTTTATGTGGGATGAGTTTTCATTGGCTCTTCTACATGCATTTCTATAATGTTATCCTATTTTGGTGTTATATACATGTTTCATAAGTATTTGATTTTATATACACACTGAGATAGAGAGACACTATTGTTCATGCTTTTTTAGCATTTTTATACATAATTTTGCTATTCTTCTACTCGTACTATATTATAAATTTTCATAGTTGGGTTGTGTGGGCCCTTTATTTTTCCATCCCATATTTTCCAAGTGAGTGTCCCTTCCATGAAAAAAGTAAATCCAAGTGATTGTTTCCTCATGTATGTGTTCCTTATTTCCACACCATTTTCTAATTCGATATATTTTCATGTAAACATTTATATGTGATTGGTTCCCATTCATGCACTTCTTGGTGAGACACAATTTTTAGACTATTAGTACTTCTATTTTTAGCTTTGAACTTTTTTATTTAATATTGTCATTGGTGTCAATTGTGTAGATTCATGTACCATTTGTATTTTAAACCTCTACATTTTTACAATTATTTTTTATTTGATTCTCGTAGTTTCATTGCGGGCACTCATGCGAATTATATCTTGTGGATCCTAATCATCATCTATTTAATAAGTTCTTTATTACATCACAATATAAATCATCATTCAATTGTACAATTCTATATCTTCTTCACACTTTAGTGATATTTTAATTTTTCTTATTTTCTTTGACACATTTTGTTATATAATTCTTAGTATTTTATTCACCTTTTTCTCTTTTGGAGTGAATTTTACCCATTAGGGTTTCTCTTTTTCTATATTTATGAGAGATTATATTATTTGTACATGGGTACCTCATCAGGCATTACTTTTCAAGACCCACTCATGCATTTTTTATTTTTTATTGTTATATTTTTTGAGAAAAAATAGTGAAGCTAGTATATGATGTTTGTTGTAGATCACATTTATTCTAGGAAACAAATGATTGAGTAGAAAAATATTTGAATGGAGAAATAAATTTGAAATATAGAAGTTAGAGAAAAAGTAAGAAAATATTGAGAAAATATTGATACTCTAACTAATCTATCACTAGACCTATTGAAGGTTAGAGTAGATTGTTGTATAGATATAAAACATAGGGCATATACATTAGAGAGGAGAATTAACTCCTAATACTCAAAAATCCATGGGAGGTTTTACCTACTCATTAGATTCCAAAATATGTGGTATAAGATCCTTAAATAAAGACAAAAAAAAGGTTATGAGAGGTGGCACACAAAAGGGAAAAGAGGGTGAGAAACCCAAATACCCCATAACCTAGTTAGATAAGAACATAATTATGGTAATGAGAGACAAAACAAGAAGGCAAATGATAAGTATAACTCAACTACCCATGTGTGGGAAAGAGTGACACATGGAATTCATGTATTTCTCTATGTTTCCTTATATTAATTGTACACAATAACCTGAAGAAATATTAAATAATATGATTAGAAAAAATATGTAACCCTAACATAAGGAAAATAAAAAAAACCTACAATAACACCCCACTTGAGCATAGCTTAGGTGGCTGAAATATGGGTCCTAAAAAATGAAGCCTTATGAGCTATCCTTGTAGGTAGAGATCCTTGCCAAAAATAATAAGCCTTCATGTAAGAGGAATAGCCCCCCAAATAGAGAGAGAAAATACCCCTAAATGAGAGAGATAAAGAATGAAAGACTAAAAATTTCCTCCTAAAGAAGACACATTCCATACCCCTAAGAAAGCTTGTAAATGATGGAAATTTCCTTATGTGAAGGGTTTGGTGAAGATTCCTACAATCTTTTTCAATGTAGAAAAATAATCAAAATGAATGATTCCTTCCTAAATAAGTTCCCAATTTAATGCATATGATTCTGAATATGCTTGATTTCATGATGATGAACCATATTCCTTGATATTTTTATGGCTCTTTGATTATCATAGAATATGATATTAAGATTTTAGAATGGAATTTTTAACTCAATGAGAATATTCTAAAGACAAATAGCCTTAATTGTTGTATTAACCACCCCTTGATACTCAACAATTGTTGATGAAAAATAAATTACATACTACTTATTACTCCACCAAAAAGGTGGACTAGAACCAAGTGAAAATAAATTCCCTAAAGTAGAATTATGATCTGTAGAATCACTTATCCAATTTGAATCTATGTGTCACACCAATTCAATATATACAACCACTACATACCGAATCCAATAATTTTGAGTACCTTGATTATAGTGGAGGATTCACTTATATTCTTTCCAATGCAACTCATCCTACCCTTATGAAATATTAAATATCAAGTTTCATATGAGTCAAGTAATTGAGACCTCAAATAAGCTATCTGTATAAACTACCATCAACCAAGGTTGAAGAACAATTAGCCTCATGTTTGACCCTTGATAGAAATGGAGCCGATGTAGGACTATAGTCAGTCATGTGAAACATAAATATCATATCAAATGGATATGTGGATTGACCAATGAAGATACTAGAAGATAACCTAGTGATCTCAATTCTCAAGAATTAATCCACAAGACCGAAGTCTAACATTAAAAATATATCATTCAAAGTAGTTTTCACTACTTTGATTGTGGATGAGTGAGTCCTTGTGATCAATAAGCCATCAACATAGAGAGCTACGAATGTGAAATTGTTATCCTACTATAGAATATATATGTTTGAATTGCAATAGAACCAAGTGAACCTTGTCACAAGGAAGGAGTCCATCTTGGCATACCAAACTTGAGGATATTTTTTGAGGCTATAAAGAGACATGCAAAAATGGGACACAAGTGAGGGATCCTAAATGACCCACAATTTTTTCTCCATATTGATTTTATCTTGAAGGTCACTATGAAGAAAGACACTCTTCAAATCTATTGAATCAACTTTTCAATGATAAATTGCAACTATAACAAGGAAACGTTATATAGACTTCATTTTTGAAACTCATGTAAAAGTCTCAAAGTAGTCAAGCCTTTGAACTTGGGAGAATCCTTTCATGACCAAGTGAGCCTTATGCTTATCAAATGACCCATATAGTCTAAATTTAATCTAATAGATCCACTTGCATAAGAAAAAATTCTTCCCTAAGGATGAGGGTCAAGATCCCATGTACGATTCCTTTTCAAGGAGCTAAGCTATTCTTGCATAACAATATCCCACTCAGGGATACCCAAAGATCCATAAATATTTTTTGGATATGAAATTTAAGAAATGAATCTAGTTGTGTAGCCTACTAAAATTATGACCTTATTCTTCTTGTGTTTGATAGATCACCAATCTACCCACCTACTAACTCCAATGTCTATATATCCCAAAGAGGTGTTAAGGCTAGAGAATTTGGAGGAGAATCATCAACCTCTAAATGAGGAATAGGAGAATCTAATGTTAATCCTAATAATCATTATCACAATATAAAGTGGAGGAAGAATACAACTCATGAATATTTAGAGGATTTAAATCCTATAAAGATCTTTCATTATGATATAATTTCTTCAATGTGACTTTAGATTGAGAAGTGGTAGGAGAATAACATGAAGGGATATCCTCAAAATGAAAAATCTTCTTGATGCAAAAATCATAAGTGGTGGGATGAAGAAACCTATAATGGGTATGTGTAGGATCATCATGGAAAAAACAAGCCATTAAGTGGCAATAAAAATTCAGAAAATCAAAGTTAGACAACTTGACGTAAAAATTTAAATAAGTTATCGATATTATTTCAAAAATATGTAAGAATAGAATTTGTATCAAATTGAATTTAGTTTCTAAACTACTAGTTTTTTTTTTTTTTAAATCAATCTATTTGGTGAAAATTGGAAATTTCATTGTAGTAGTACTTAAATTTTAGGGAAAAAATAAGAAGTAGGTGTCTGTTTGACCACCCTAACCAAAATAAAATGACAATTAGTTTTTATAAGATTTAATATATAAGTATATTACTCATGTCCCAATGTGATGCATATTTTTTTGTAATTTTTTTCTAAGTAAATATTAATTATAATTTTTTTATTACTACTTTTAAAAAATTAAAAAAAATGTACATCTAACCACCTTAACTTGGTCAAAACTTCATGAAATTCAATTTTTTTTTAAGTCCTATATTATGTGATGCATAAAATGTGACGCATGTTTCAAATTCAAAAAAATGATACCATTGAAAATCTATAGATTTTTTTCAATCATCCTATCAATTAGGACTTTAGTCGTAATTGAAATAGAAAATAGATAATAATTATTTATTAAATTCAAAGTAAAGCATAATTTATATTGGTGAAAATCTGAGAATCTCCTCTAAGAATCCTTTTTGTTTCATCAATTTTGGGTTAAAAAAAATCATCGGCCACATGGGCCATCATATCACTTACATATCGCCACTTTTTTGCCCATTATGATCTTGCACATACCCTAACATTTGATATAATTTAGGTACCCAAAAAATAAGAAAGTTTTGATCTATGCATCCATAGCCTTATGTTTCTCTATATTAATATGGGCCCATGCACTTTCCAAATAGTTGAAAGTGCTTAACTATGGGCTTTCAACTAGTCTACGCTTGAGAAAGAGGTGCCCCCTTGATATCTTTGTGATAAGCTTTGTTCTAGATGTAACATGTATTTTTAATGGCCTCTTTACAATACCGAGGTGCAAAATATTTTGAGTGAATTATACAATTTTCTATCTCCTTCAAGGACCTATTATTGCATTAAACGACACCATGTCTCTAAGGCCTATATGGAACTATGTACTACATTCTAATTACTTATAAATCAAAAAAAAAATTCAAACTAATTATTAGAATATTCATCCCATTATTTGTATGTAGAATCATGATAAAATTTCTAGATTTATTCTCTAGAAAAGCTTTGAAATCATAAAATTTCTCAAAAACATGATAATTTTATTTAAGAAATTATACCCAAGTACGTCTAGAAAATTAATCAATAAATGTGAAGACATATTAGCCTGGCTAAAATATGGTTGTGGAAATTTTCCTACCAAGCCACTACTTACTAACTCCAATAAATGTGTAGCTCTTCATCCTTGAAAATAAACATGAAAAAATTAAATAGAAGGGAACCCTGAAATAATATCTTGTGAACTAATTTTTTGCTAGTAATGGTAGTGCAAGTGGATAATTTTTTGATGGCACAAGAAACTCACCTTGTCTACATGATTGAGTATGAATAGCGAAAGAAATTTGGGAATAAAGTGAGAAAATTGATATTGCTATGATTGATGTTCTAGTTTTCATATAGAAATTATAGACCAATTATGCATTCAACTAATTACCACTACATTTGGTGTAAACTCAACTCATTGGCTAGAAAGAGAGTGAGTGATAGAGAAATATATAGGATATTAGTTGATAAATATGAAACACAAAGAACATATTGAAATGTTCCTTCACCTACATCAATAGACCCTCTCTCGTGCACTTCAACAAGAGATTCAAACCCCATTATTATAGTAAACATATAAAATGGCTCTACAAAGATGAAATCATATTTTGAAAGAGCCATGTGGTGCAAAGTACTTGTGTTTATGATCCAAGAATTTAGTTGTGAAGAAAACACAACTAGGTCCTTTCTATTTCCTTTTCCCTTTACTTTTGTGTATTTCCTTAGAAAAAAACTCTACTGAAATTTGTTTGACTGAATCGGGCACATTGATATTATTCTTTTATGGGTATGTGTAGGATCATCATGGAAAAAATAGGCCCTTAAGTGGCAATAGAATTCAAAGAAACCAGAGTTAGGCAACTTGACGTAAAAATTTGAATAAGTTCTCTATATTATTTCAAAAATATGTAACAACAGAATTTGTAGGAAATTGAATGTAGTTTCTAAACTACTAAGTTTATTTTAAAAAATTAAAAATCTATTTGGTGAAAATTTGAATTTTCAATGCAGTAGTACTTAAATTTCAGGGAAAAAATAAGAAGTAGGTGTTTATTTGACCACCCTAACCACAGTAAAATAATAATAATTTTTATAATATTTTAGATATAATTAGAGGACTCGTGTACTGATGTGATGCATTTTTTTGTAATTTTTTTCCAAGTAAATAATTAATTATGATTTTTTTATTACAAATTTTAGAATATATAAAAACTCATATGTGTGACCACATTAACGTGGTCAAAAATGCATGAAATTAAAATATATTTTTCAATCCTATAGTATGTGAAGCATAGAATGTGAAACATATTTTGGACTCAAAAAATTTGATACTGTTTGAAATCTATAGATGTTTTTCAATCAGCCTATCAATCATGAATTTAGTCATAATTCAAATAGAAAATGAATAATAATTATTTATTTAATTCAAAGTAAAGCATAATTTATATTGGTGGAAATTTGAGAATCTCTTCTAAAAACCCTTTTTGTTTAATCAATTTTGGGTAAAAATAAAGTCGTCAGCCCCATGGGCCATCATATCACTTACATATTGCCACTTTTTGGCCCATCATGACCTTGCACATACCCTTATAGAAGATGTGAAAGGTGATTGATTCTATTCTTTAAACACTTATGTTGATCATTTCCAAGCCTTTTACGATAAAAAAATTTGACCTTCTCATTCATAGGTTGCTCATCTTTTGATGAAGAGGTTTGATTTGTTACATTTGAAGCAACAATTTTTTTATCTTTCTTCTCTCACTAGTTCTTTTTTTTTCGTATCCTACTTGATAGAACCTTAATACTCTTTCATTATCTAATTAAAAACCAAGTAATGTGACTTAAAGGGTTTAATTGTGCCTATTATAACCAATTTGTTGTACTCCCTAGTGATTTCTACAACAAAATCATCTAGAGCAAGAATCTATAGGTGGAACCTATGGCACATTTTGTAGGATATAATGTATGAAAATTACATAATAGCTAGGACCAAGTTTAGAAATAATTCTCAACATTAGTTCTTTATCATCCTTCTTGATTTCACATTATTCCAATTATAATCTAAAACTTTTAAATTTTGTGAAGAAGCCTTGTATGCTCTCAAATAGGGAAAACTTTAGTGGCGAATCTTCACCAATTAGAGAATATTTGAAATTAGGACCACCAAAAATGGCGAACAATACAAGTTACAAATGATGTTGAGTTGCTAGGTTTTTACAAAAAAATAAATTTATCTCGATTAATTCGTCAATGCATTATTGTTTAAATGATGTGTCATTGGAACTGATTCGCAAGTAGTTTATACTCTAATTAAAGATATTAATTATATTCACCATTAATTTTATATTCATACAATTAATTCTTGGGAAGTATTGCCACTAATAATAATTTACCTTTTCATTTTAAGGATATTTTAGCCTTGAATAGGCTTTTTATTTATTGCCATGGATTAGCTTTTTAATCGAATGGATGCAAGTCAATTCCATGAATTTATATGCATGTGCCTTTTAAAAAGGTTTTTGAGGCCCAAAATTTTATCTCCACCGTTCACTGTTGCCAATAGTTCATGACATACGTCATCATCATTGTATTGGTGGGACATCCCTAAGTGTCCCACCAATGATGTTCACTCACGTCGATAAGGCTTCCATACTCCACATGGGGTCCACCAAGTCACAGGTACACCACTTGTGTAATTCCAGAGAATCATGAAGGGAATCTACAATATTCGTGCTAAGCTCCCAGAAAGACATCTAATCAAAGCTCTATTTGATCTCCACTATTCTTTGTTGCAAATAGTTCATGACATATGTCATCATTATTGTATCGAAAGGACATCCCTAATTTTCCCACCAATGATGTTCACTCATGTCGATATTTTCTCATGGAATGAACTTGCAACCATCCAATTTAAAATCTAATCGATGGTAAAATTTTCAAGTTTCATTTAGTTTTACTTTTCAAGTGATATTTTTTTAAAACACTTCATTTGTGTGTGCTCCAATGCATTTTAAATAGTGAATTTATGCTTGATAGTGAGGTGTTGTGCCCCTCGACCCCACCTCTCCCTAGACCCCATGAGGGGGCATTGCCCCCTCAACCCCCACAAGCGGGTTTTGCCCACTTGACCCCCACAAAGTGTGTTGCCCCTTGACCCCACCGGTGGTTGTCGCCCCCGAGCCCCTACTTCAATATTATAAAAAAAATAAAAAATGGGGGAATTGCACTAACCAACTATGCAAATATTTAAAGGAGAGATTCACCATTATAATTAATCGTTTTAGTGATTATTCAGTAGGATTCGCCACAGTGATTAGTTTTTTTACCAATTATGCATTAAGATTAACCAAGATTTTACACCTTCATTGAGGGGGGATTTCTTAAAGTTATCCCTACTCTAAAAATTTGAAGAACTCAACCCTATGACTTTGTTCTCAACTAATAATGCATTAACTCATCCTACATAACAAAGAGGATTGGCAATATTTTCCACACTCCATTTGGTGTATTGGTAGATTCAATGTAAAAAATAAGGCTAGGAGACATTGACATACATAAAGTACCAAAGGTTTCATCACATTTTTTTAACCATTTTATCTTTTTTTCAACATCTTGAGCTTTAGTTTCATGTCCCATTATAATCTAGTGATATCAATATATTTTGAGATAAATTATCATCTTATATTTATATTCAAAATAGTTATATGGTGTTAAAATAGGAAGTATCAAACCATCCATGATTTCAAAAAAGTAGATTGTAAATAGGAAAGACAAGTGTCAAAAACATAGACTTATGAGACACCCCCACCGCACTAGTCTCAAAAATAACCCCTAGAGATTACAAATTTGGCACTTTGTGATTAATACAAATACAAGGCTTTTACAAGATTATAATTCCTTATAGCCTTTAAATGCATAAATTGAATTTTTTAGATACAAAATAAATCTAATATAAAATCTAAAAGAAACACTATAGCTAAGTACTACTCTTCAATACATTTTCAATGCCTATTAATTTTGGAAAAATAGAGCTCTAATGTATAAGTTATGACTTGTTGAAGAAAAAACATGTACCAACTTCAACATACAACATTTGATCAAAAAGCATAATTTTTTAATCAAGATCTTCATGGATGGAAAGTGGTTATTTTTAGTTTTTCATGAGGTATTTGTTTGTGAAAATCCAATACCCAAGGTAAAAGTTATCCACTTTTGAAAAAAAATGGTTGAATTTTCCTCTTAGGAATAATTCCTCTGAAAGAAATCATTTGCTTATCATTTAATTTCTCAAAAATATGTTGTGAATATGAAAAAAATAACAAACATCGAGATAGTTTGTCAACCTTTCAAACAAAATCTAGAAAACATTTTTTGTTCCAGGAAGTGGAAGTTGAGTTTGTGGTGGAATTTAGCATTTAACCTACAAAAAGGTAGGAAACCTATAGTATTCTATGATCACTTTTTATAAAAATTTCTCACCAGTTGACAAAACTAATAGATACCCAAATCATATTTTGTTGCTATGAAAAAACCTAGAAATCATTTTTATATTTTCTAATAAAAAGAGAAAAAAAATATGCAAAAATTAAAATGGCTCTAGTAAAATAGTCAAAAATTTAAAACTTTATTTGTTTTGATTAATTCATAAATTTTTTTTTGAAGGGACCTAGAATCATTTACAAATAGGTTTTGAATGGAATTAAAACCCTATCCAGAATGAGTAGGCTACCAAAAAATGAAAACACAACCAAAAAGTAGCCAAATAATAGTAGCTAATGAAATATAACCATTACAACCAAAGCTACAGAATGTACGTTTCTGAGGGAACCTAGAATCCTTTAACAACATGTTTTATAGGGACCTTGAACCCTCTCTAACAACACAAACATACTAAAATAGCCAATTCCATAGCTAACCAACCACATAAAAGAAGCATAACTAAGCACAAACAAATAGAAACATTCAAGATGCTAAAAACTTCTTCCCCAATCCAAAAACATCACTCAACTAGAAGCTTAGAAGAATCAACATTGAGCAACGAACAACAACAACCAAACTTATGTAGAGCATCCACATGTGACCCAAAGTAAAAATGGAAAAGAGAGGAGTAGGGAAGAAATAATCTCCTTAAACCACCTTCCAACTCAACAAGCCCATCTAGTCTCCACATCTAGAAGAGAGATCTCCCCTCTCTAAGAGAGGATAAAGTGAACAACCTTTCCCTCAAAGACACAAATATCAAATAAACTCACCCTCTACCTCAATAGGAACATCAAAAGAGGGTATCATAAAATAGAGCATCCAAAAATTTCCATAGCAACCCACTCCACCTCCATAGGAGATGACTCCACCTCTAAAGGATTAGTCTTAACCTCAATAGAAGACAAAGATTGTGAAAATTGAAAGAAAGCCACCAAATTAGAAGAAAGGAAACACGCCAAACATTTAAGATGCTATGATGCACGAAACTTTAAGAGAAACATAGAGAAAATCCTAGGTAGCAATAATCACTTACCTGCCTTCAAGAAGTAGACCTGGGAAAAAGCCTCCAAAATAAAAGAAACCCTAACTGGAGCAAGACGATCAAGACCCAAAAGAAGAACAGATGCACAAAAATCAAGCAAAACAAATAACTTCTGCAAGGGATATGCATCCCAAAACTACCTTGAAATCTCCGATTTCAGTGAAATAAAAGAAAATATTGACTTTCTTGAGTCTTTTGGACACTTTGGAAGGAGTGAAAATGCCTCCAATAGTACCAAAATGGTCCAATCACCCAAATCTCACAAGAACACAAATATGTAAAATAGAAAATATGGATACTCATTTTTAATTCAATTGTTTTGATTCTAAAGATCATCAAAGGATGAAAGAGAAGAGAATACTAGGTTTTGGATAAAAATATTAGCTATTTTTTAGTCTTAAATCTCTCCAAAAAATAAAACAACAAAGTAACCTACAATTGGAAAAACAAGGATAGACAAATGAGAGGGGGGGTGAATAATTTTTTACATAGATTAAGCTTATTCAACCTTATACAACTTTTAATCTCATATCATATAATTAATAGTGCAAGCATAAAAAATCATCACATCAAAGACAAATGAACACCAAGATTTTTATACGTGGAAACCCTATTAGGGGAAAAACCAAAGTGGATTTTAGCCCACAAGATTATACTTTGTTAGAATAATAATTAAGGAAATTAATAAGGATTTCACATGCATTTAGTCACACTAGCTAGAACTCACTGCTAAAAGGGAAGGCTCACTATCTTACATAAGACAATTAGATTAAATCCATTTGATGAGATTGAACTGAGAAATTAGTTTCTATGAAAGATTGATTACAATTCTAGCTAGGCACAAAAACACTTCTCCACACTTTAATCAATCTTCTCCACACTCTTCTTTGCACTCAAAAGATCTAATGTTTATTCACACATATCTTGCATATACTTTAGATATATTCATTGACCATACTTTAAAATGAGTAAAAAATTGCACCACCAAATAAATCTACTCTAGTACCATGTTAGCTTCCTTGAGAAGCAATAATGAAGCAAGGATCCGATGTTAGGCATAGATCACATGCACTCCAATTCAAAAATAATTGAATATCAAAAAATCGGAATGGAAATATAAAATTGAAAGAGAAAGTAGAGAGAAAGATAAATTTGAGAATACTCTTTATACTATCATTGAACTATTATTGGACTAGTGAAGCTTAGAGTAGACTAGTGTATATACATCCAAGAGATGCTTTAATTCCTACTAACCATAAAAGATGGTGAGAAATCCAATTACCCCATAACCTACTGAGGTAAAAACACAATAGTTGTAATGAGAAGTGACACAAAAAGTCAAAGGAGGGTGTGTAACTTAACTACCCATGTGTTGGAAAGAGTGACACCTATATCTAATGTATTTTTCCACATCCTCATATTAAGCACACATAATAAACCTAATCAATCTTAAATAACCCATGTAAGAAAAAAGAAATACCCCTAACATTAGGAAAATAAAAAACTTACACTAACATTTATGAATTCACATTTTAGGGTTTTTAGCCACTCCCTAAGTTTTAACTTAAGGGGGTATTAGAGTAATCATTCATTAGCTAATAATAAATTATTTTTAATTGATTATTATTCTAATTTCACTTCATGCATTTAAGCTAAAACTTAGGTGTGCATTTTGGTTTTTTATTAGAGTGGTCTATTATTAGATAATTTTATCTCATCACATAGGATGACAACACTTGCAATGATCTAATCTATTTATCTTTTAGGATTTTCTCTTATAAACACTCTCCTTCATTGTAAGTTCTTTCTTTTTGAGGAAATAGAAAATTATTATTTACAACTCTTGTGCATAAAAGGTGTTCTTAGTTTTTGTGTCATCTTGGGTCTTGTGTTTTTTGACAAATCTAACAATTAGAATAATATTTAGTTAAATAATGGCCTTTTCTACCATATTTTTAATAGTGTAGACATGAAAAAATATATAAATATATCGTACACATCCAATCTTGATCTTACTAACATCAGTTCATCCCGAATCATCTTCTTCTAATCATCACATTTCATCTCTTAATTAAATAAATCAAATTTATCGAATTAAATCATTCTCTTCCATTAATTAAACAAATAATTTTGTTTAATTAATCCTATAGTCTCTCTTTTAATTAAATAATTCACTTTATTTAATGAAATCTCTCAAGTCGTTTCTTTGAAATAATGAAATTAATCTTTATTTAATTTAATCTAACACCACCTTATTTAATTAATTAAATCAATCAATCTTTATTTAATTAAATCTAAATAATTATTCTTCTCAACTTTGATTTAAATAAATGCTAAAATCTAAGTCAAATTTGTCAAATTGTCTAATTTCTACTTAAATTGATCAAATCATGATTAATCATAATCTTAATCACTCCAATCCTCTAGATTTTGAAACTTGCATAGTAAATCAATTTATTTGATTTATAAATTCATCAATTTCCATTCAAAAGGGAATCTTTTTTTGGAATATTCTTCCAATTCAAAAATCCCTCCAAAAGGGATGAGTATTTCCAGCAAGGCATTAAAGGTCTCTTACATGTCCTTTGCCTTGAGCCAAGTTGAATTTACTTCATTTCTTATTCCCTCTAAACTTGTCATCTTAGCATTCTCAAATTCCACCTAACCATATTTATGTACACATTCATCCAAGTGTGCTCATTCCTCCTCCAATCACATGTGGACAAGTGGCCTAATCTCATTGCTTGGTCTTTTGTCCCACATTCATCCAAATCCTTCAATCTTCCATTCTTCAAATCTATAAATAGAGGGCTTCTCCTATTGAATTGATCATCCACAACCTAAGAAAGTATACTATACTCAATTTCATCTACAACTTCATCCATTTCCATTCAAATTTCATAGTTTTCTCAAAGTTAATGGCAAATTGAATCAAGGAATCAATAATCATTATCAAAGATCATCAAATCACATCAAGGAGTTGGGAAAGGGCCATTTTCCACATCAAAATTGCACCAATTCCACCATGGGATTGCAATTTTTCTCATTAGTTACAATTTAATTAGCTTTTATTGTGTTCTTCTTCATTTTATTTCCTATTTTGACGTTTCAATCTAATTTCATGGGTAATGTTGATTCTAACTTGCATAATGACCTAATTTTATGTTTTTTCTTTGAGTTTGTGCAGGTATAGAAATACCTTTCACAAATACTTAGAATTCACTCTTATGTGGTTTCCTTTGCATCTTCATCATCATCCTTTGTAGTTATTGAAGGACATCCTATCATTATTAGAATTTTATGGAAAATAATTTTGGATTTCATTGACATCTCTTTGATTCCTTCATGTTGGTGTTTAATACAAATGGTGTTTTAGGTATAAGGGACACTCCGCATGTATTTTTACATATACTTGTGACCATTGAAAAATTAACCTTTCTACTTTTCTTGGCTTATCCAGGCCCTCGTTGTGATTTTGGGTTAATGTTACCTTGATTTAGTGTTTTACTGTGGATAACACATTCACATTAGGTCTTGGGACCTTATGAACTAATCGTTATAATCATACCTTGCTAAATTTTTGTAAAGTGTTGTAACTCACTTTCACACTTTATTAGAGTTTTATCACATAATTAAATAAATAAATCTATTTTTAATCAAAATCAACTTTAATCCCACCTTATTTGGAGTGTTGTAAATTGTTGTAAAACACTTTGACATTTCTGTAGGATTTTCATTAATAATTTTTCTTTCCAATGCTTTAATTGGTCCTATTTTACATCCACAAGCCTCGTTTATTGCATCTCTTTCAGGATAATATCAACAAAAATCATTGAAAAATCATAATTGAGATGTTCCTTGCATGTGTGGCCCAGATTTCATGTATGGGACTCATTTGCCAACTTGGGCGAATGAGTCCCACCAAGGTATTTTTGGCCCTAATGCAGGTTTCACACATTTCTAAGCACTTGTCATTTTTGCTCCTATACATTATATGTGATGGGACTCATTCACCCTCTTGGGTGAATGAGTCCCATGTGACCAAAATTGAAAATTAATTCAAGTTTCTAGTAGGATTTTATTTTCGTAGATCTAATGTCAACTTCGAGTGTTGTAATCTCAATATCTGTTTCATAATAGAGTATATATACAAGGTTCTTTCACTCATTTTCATTCTAACAAGAAATAAGGTGACCAAGACTTTTGTGAGAGTATTCATAATAGAAAATTATGTTCACAAGAGCATTAAAGAATTCATGAGGTCATTCAAGTTTGTTCAAAGGTAGATTCTTCATCAATTGTTGCAGTAATTGAAGATCAATAAATAATATCAAGCATCAATCATGTTAGTGAGCTAGTGTTTTGATGTACCATTGAAGATCCAAGACCAAGCATTGTTCTAAATTCTTATTATCAAAGATCAATATCTACATCCTTCATGGCCATTTCATGTTGAGGAGCATATTTATAAATCATTATTTACAAGGAATTATTCAAGGTATTAATTTCCATTATTGAAGTTACATGCTTCATGTTTCATGCCTTCATTTCATTGTTTCATCATTTTTTTTAATTACCTGAAAGGGGTTTGATAGTGTAAAACCCCCATTCCATAACAATCAACATTTTCTTAGTTTCTTTGTGTGATTTTTGTAGATCTAGGTTTTTTGAAGAATTGAAGATCATTGAATATTAGGTTTCAGAATTGTTGGTATTGTATCCCCATTTGCAAGGTCAAAATCTTCACTAAAAGGTCATCTATAGCCTCAAAATTAGGGTTTTGGATCTAAAAACATGGAGAAGCTGAAACAGAAGACCGAGAGCTATAGATCAAAACTTTAAACTTCAAAAAAATCCAAACTAGACTCATTCACCACAAGTGGTGAATGAGTCCCCCTTTGGTTTTTCTTGGAGATATTTATAGATTTGGATACTCATTTGGTCGAAGCCTGATCCTGTGCAGAGACATAGATCTAGGAATGATTCACCTAGAATAGCAAATGAGTGCCACCAAGCTTAAACATTAGGATGTTTAGGATTTCAAAGCTCTATTATATCTCCAAAAAAAATTTAGGTGCATACTTCCAATTTTACACCTTCTTGTTCTATTTCATTTGCATTTCTAGGTCATCTAGTGAACCATTGCATCAAACTGGGATTTTCTTTTCATCTTGCATGTCTTACATTTTTCAAATCTATAGCTTGGTGGTGAACCCATCTTTTAATTTTAATTCATATCCTAGGATACCCTATTTTCAAAGCTCTCCCTCCATTATTTATTGGATTGAGATCTCTAAGGTGTCTTTGAGTGTAGCAAGTGTGAAATAGGAATGCCATCCTTGTGCTATATTCCTCCAAGGTGTGTTGTACTATTTTCATGACTACAATACCATTAGAAACTATATTGTCCTAGTGTGGCCATGGTGTAATGGAAATTCCAATTTATATTCATTTGATGTAGCATTTATCCTAAATCATAATTATGTACAATTATTTCTCAATGTTCTCCCATTCCTCCCATTAGTTGTAATACATTATCGAGTTACTCTAAGGATTTTCTCAAAATCAACTCTTAATTTTTGTGCCATGTTCTCACCTTTCATTATAAGGAATTATTTCTCACATTCCTTTCTCTTAAAAAATATATAAACCATATTTTTTATCTTTTTCTATCCTATTGTTCTAATTCTTTCCAATGTCAATTACTCAATATCCATTTCCATTTTTTCTAACTCAATATTTTATTTATCATTATATTTTCTTCCTTGATTTTGTGATTCTATGCAACAATATAATATTACTAAATTAGAGTTTGTATCAAACACTCTTCTGTCCATGTCTACATTGATCTCTTGCCTTAGTCCTTAGACAAACCATTCTATTATTTGTTTTTTAGTTAATGGCTCTTTTAATTTTTGGGATATGTCTTTAAATAGTTTATCATAATTCTTTTACTTTACTCGATTGAGATCTCTAAGGTCTCTTTGAGTGTAGAAACTGTGAAATAGCAACCCTATCCTTGTGCTTTATTCCTCCAAGGTGTGGTGTACTATTTACGTGACTACAATACAATTAACAGATATATTGTCCTAGTGTGGCCATGGTGCAATGTAAATTACAATTTATATTCATTTGATGTATCATTTATCCTGAATCATAATTATGTACAATTATTTTTCATTTTTCTCCCATTCCTCCCATTAGTTGTAATACATTATCTGGTCACTCTAGGGATTTTCTTGAAATGAACTCTTAATTCTTTTTCTATGTTCTCACCTTTCATTATAAGGAATTATTTCTCACATTCCTTTCTCTTAAAAAATATATAAACCATATATTTTTTGTCTTTTATTGTCCTCTTTTTCTTTCCTTTTTCAATTTCAACTACTCAATATCTATTCCCATTTTTTCTAACTTGATATTTTATATATGTTTATATGTTCTTCTGATGTAGGAGCATCCAGTGGTGTAAGGGCAATCCTACATCACCCAAAAATATGTTTACTTTCATTTAGAGTTTTGTATATGTTTTCGCATTTCTGGATACCCTTTTCGTCAAAGAAGAATTCCCAACTTTCAGAACTGTTTTTCTGCTTTTTCTGCTCGACTGCTATTTTTAGCAGGTATGATTTTGAAGGCGTGAGGAAACAGAAATTTAAGGGAAGCTTCAGGATAGAATAATAAACACTTTGGTGAAAGAATCAGGCAAAGATCATTCTCGGTTCAAAATTTATTCAAGTTTTAGTTTTTGCTTTTTGCCCTACAAAGTCTTCAGAACTAATTTTAAGGGACTTAAAGGCTCCGGATGGGCCCGAAAATTGGTGGAAAATGAAAGTGGTTAGCCTTTAGACCCCACTTTCTAGCACTTCATTTTCACAAGACTTTTCCGAAAAGGTATTATCATTGAAGATCCGATGGTTAGATCTTGAGTTAGGGCTTCCGGAAGTTTGTGCATAATTAGAATGTTGTTTTTGGCTCCAAACGGAAAATTGGGCTATTTATGGAGTAGTTTTTTATTTTTGTGGGTAGTTTTTAGAAAAGAAGATCGCATGTTGTGAATAGGGGAATTTTTATAATTTCTTTTCTGTAATTTGTATGTATTGCAGAAATCGAGGATTGGAGATCCTCTGCATGTAAGAATTTCATACTTTGAAAATAATAAGATTTGTTAGTTTTTTTTTCTGTGTGATTTTTTTGTGTCTCGGGTTGCACCCTCATCATTTTCCTTGATTGTGTGACTCTATAAAACAAGCTAATATTACTACATTAGATTTTTTATCAAACACTCTTGTGTCCATGTCTACTTTGATCTCTTAACTTAGTCCTTAGACAAACCATTCTATTATTTGTTTTTTAGTTAGTGGCACTTTGAATTTTTGGGATATGTCTTTAAATATTTTATCAAATTATTTTACTTTATTGGATTGAGATCTCTAAGGTGTCTTTGAGTTTAGAAAGTGTTAAATAGGAACCCTATCCTTGTTTTCTATTCCTCCAAGGTGTGTTGTACTATTTATGTGACTACAATACCATTAGCAAATATATTGTCCTAGTGTGGCCATGGTGCAATGGAAATTCCAATTTATATTCATTTGATGTATCATTTATCTTGAATCATAATTATGTACAATTATTTCTCATTTTTCTCCCATTCCCACCATTAGATATAATACATTATCTGGTTACTCTAGGGATTTTCTCGAAATCAACTCTTAATTTTTTTTTCCATATTCTCACCTTTCATTATAAGGAATTATTTCTCACATTCCTTTCTCTTAAAAAATATATAAACCATATTTTTTGTTTTTTGTCTTCTTATTTTTCAAAAAATTTCAATGTCAATTACTCAATATCCATTCCCATTTTTACTAATTCAATATTCTATTTATCTTTATATGTTCTTCCTTGATTTCGTGACTCTATGCAACAAGCTAATATTACTACATTAGAGTTTGTATCAAACACTCTTTTGTCCATGTCTACCTTGATCTCTAGACTTATTCCTTAGACAAACCATTATATTAGTTTTTTCTTAGTTAATGGCTCTTTTAATTTTTGGGATATGTCTTTAAATATTTTATCAATTTTTTTTACTTTTTCTCCTTCTTTCAATACTAAATCAAACCTTTTTCTTACACTTCCTCTATGAATCTTCAAAGTCTCAAAGTTATTCGAAAATGTGTTCCTCACCTTATCTCATCATTTTTCTTGTCTAGGATATCTTTTCATATAGCAAGTTAAAGGATCATTTCTTAAATTCACAAAAAATTCAAAATATTTTGGTTTGGTTTTTCGTTATCCCTTTTCTCTACCATATGAATTCTAATATTGAAATATTCTCTGTTACTTCTCTGGTATCATTCTTAAACACTAGAATCTCAACTAGGTAATCCATCTTCATTATTGTTTCTCTTTTATATGGTAGGTTTATTTTACTTCATGTTTTTTAATTTTCTTCATAGTATTCTTAGGCGTAGTCTTTCTCTCTCTTCCTTTATCTGTGACCAATTTAATGTCAAAATAATTTCCCCAAGATAGTACTTCATCACAACCTACTATAAATTAGTGTATTAGATCTCTTGGTTATTTTGGATCTTCATTCTCCTATTCTTATTAAATTGTTCAAATTTTATATGACATAAGGGATGGTCCTTGTCTATAATGTGTGTGTCTCCTACATTATATTTTACTTTTTGTTATAGTGTTTTATCTCTTATTAATGGAAATTATTTACATAAATTAAACATGATTTTATTTCTTCCCCTTATCTCTTATCTTATTAACATTCTTACACTTCTATTATCTATCTTGTATAGATAGTTTGAAACAAGGGGAAATAATTTCTTTAGGGTTCCAAGGAAGTCCAAGAATTCTTCATCTAATTTGATTTTAACAAATTCAAGAAATCTAGCTCCAATTGTGGTGATTTACTTTAAAATTTTAATTTTGGGTGTTCACTATGTTTATAATTTTTCTCTAGCCTCTTCCTTTATGTAACATATCTTCTTATGTTGTATTTTAACTCTATTAGTGTTTCTTCCACCCTTTCCCGATTTCTTGTTATTTGTTTAATGAAAGGAATGTTCTATTTATTGATTGGATGTTTATATCATTTTTTGTTTCAATTTATTTATTTATTTGCACCCACATTGCAACATCGAAGAAAACCTACATTGGTGCACTTTCTTTCTATATTTCATAAAACTTCATTCATCTAAATTACCTTTCCTATCTATCTACATTCAATTTCTATCATCTCTCTCTTGATATTATTCTTTCGACATGTTACACTACCATTTCAATGTAATTTCCTCTATAACTTATCTAAATTTATTTTTATCTCCTATATCCATGATTACTAATGACATGGTATTATATTAGTTAATTATTCATCCCATAGTACTTATTGCATGCTCACCTTGAATTGACACATCTTTTAAAGGATATGTTTATTGAGATATCACCACTTTCCATTTTCAATCCTTAAATTCCCATCCTCCTCTCATAGGGTTAGTACCTAAGGAATTTCTAAATAGATCATTTAAAATATATTTTTCATACCTTTCTCAAATTGTCTAAATTCACAAAGTTTTATTTTGTGTTTGTACATGGATTATAAATGATGACTCAATAAATAGTTCTTCTAACATAGGGTACTCACAATTCTAAATATGTGTGTTTGTGTGTGTATACATATATATGTATATATATATTTATATATATACATATCTATATTTATATATATGTATATATACATATATATACATATACATATATACATATATATGTATATATGTATATATATACATTATCCAATTATATATGTTCTTTGAACAATATTACCATATTATATTATCCTCTTTCATATTTTATGTTACTTTGACAATATGTAGAGATATACATATATATGGATTTGGGGACACATACCTTACAAAATACATCTAATCCTATGAGGAATAATTCATTGTTGGGTCCACATGCATGTATTGGTGTTTTACAATCAGTTCTATTATTATCTTGAAGCATTTTACTACTGCCTACTACTTCACTTCGCAACAATCAACATTTTACCTATTATTTTTTCTACTTAGTTTTAATTAGTTGAAAAGGTGTGTTGAGAAATTCTTTCCTCATGCATCAAAATTTGAATCCTAAAATGGATTTAAATAGATCATATTCTCATGCCAAACCTTTAATTTAGAATAAAAAATCTATAACCGAAAGCATTATGTTTCTTTATATTTACTTTTTTACATAATGGCACACCTTACACAATTACACTACATGGTGGGAAGGGATGTAGATTAGCATTCCATAACAAAAATCAGTTGGAAACTAACATCTAAATAATTAAAATTTAGAAAATAACTATTATTTTAAAATTAATATTACCAAGTTTTACAAGAAATAAAAAAATTTATTGAAAACAAAAAAAACATAATTTTTTAGGCAATAAAATTGATAGTTGATATAATTAGCGACTAATAACTCAATATATTATCTATAAAATAAATTGAAGTGCTTACTAATTGTATGTGGTATATTATGGATATTAGCCCTTGTTTAATAAATGTACCATTTAACTATCACTCTTCATTTTAACAATCATCAATATGAAATATGTTACTTGAAAAATATTTTAAAAAATTTCTTAAATATATACATAAAAATTGTACATTTAATTAATATGATATTACATGCTAGTATAAATGATATATAGTCTACCATTATTGTAATGTTTATTACAATAACATTAACACAATTAGTTAAAAGATATATATAATGTAAATAATTCTTATATGAAACCTTTTCAAATTCTATCAAAGGGAATTCCGTAATTATAAGGTATGATAATTAATACTTTACATTTGTGAACCTTTATTTGATGCTACTTTGCATAGATTTAATAAATGCATTTTCTTAGAAATGATTTTTTTTATACATAAAGTAAAACTTATAGTGTATTTCATTGTCCAACAATTGCTATACATTGTGATGGTCTAAAACTAACTTTAAACTTTTAAAATATGTTGTGTGGCAAGGCATTGCCACTTGACTAGACTACACTACATGACATATTCTACCTATTTTAATTTTAGGCATTCACTAAGAAGTCAACATTTCAAGAACACAATATTGTGACATCTATTATGACATTGAGAGGACAAAGAATCAACATGAATACATAATATTAAATTCATTCATCTATAATGACATCAATCACAATTAAGACATGTGCTTAGTTCAAATACAATTAACATCTTTGTTTGGTATGTATTGCTTGTATGAAAATCGACTTATATTGTGAAAGAGGATAATCTTATCACCCTCTATACCCATCTCTATTTTTTAATATATTATTTTCATCATCATAAAATAATGAAATGAATTGTAAAATAATATATTTATAAAAAACGATTTCAAATGAATCAAATTCAAGTAGATAAACACAAGATATACCAAATCAACAACAATGACATAATCCTAACAGCAACATACAACTCTAAATGTAATACCCCTCCGTTTTGATTCTTGTTCAAGTTGCTTTATGCTATGTTTGGTTGCAGTTACTTTGATACTGGATACATTCTATTATGATGTTTTGATCGCTATTATTGTGGGATGTAGTTATCTGATTATTGTTTCACATGCATTATGGATTAATGATGTTATAGAGTTAACATGAGATGTCATTATGAGATTATTGAATTATGATGGAAGTGTCAGTTTCGATGAGTGTATTGGTGAAGAGGACGGTTTCACATCACTCGCTTGCGAGCGCCCTGTGAATCCGTAATTCCTTCTTCACGGTGTGTATTATATGTTAGATATATTGTATGATGCTGTTTACTTGGTTGCAGGATTGCAAGTACATGACATCGACTCCACCTGATTTTAAAGGTTTGAGCATGTCGATCCAACGGTTAAGTTGAACGGAAGATAGTAGCTAGGTAACATGTGTCAAGTCTATACCCTAGCCTTAGTGTGTCATCAGTTGTGTGTGTCGAGTCATTGTCTGTCTTGCTTTGATGTTATTTAATTCTGAAGTATTCTTGATTTCGAAATAGATATTTAGAATAATTGCATTTAAATGATGTTGATGGTTATTTAATTTAAATAATGCAATGTGGATAAAAGTTTATACTTAAATTAATTAATTATATTTAGTTTATTTAATTAATTAAATTTGATCAAAGGGGTTGAATTTAGTTATTAAATAATTAAATTAATTAATTAAACATGATGCAAGAGAATGAAAGCAAATAAAAGAATTAGAATTAATTTTGGAATTTAATTCCAACGTGGGGGAATTAAATTTGAAATTGTGATTAAATGTATATTTGAAAAATTAGTTGCAACTTTGGAAATTAATTTATTATTTGAAATTGCATTTTAAATTGAAAGTGGGTTTTTGAAAAGTGAAATTGAAACTGAAATTGAAATTGGGAATTGAAAGTGAAATTGAAATTGAAATTGAAATTGAAATTGAAATATCTAATTTGAATGTAATGTGAATTAGGGTTGTAAATATTGAAATTAAAATTGAAATTGAAATTGAAATATCTAATTTGCATGTAATGTGAATTAGGGTTGAATTAGGTATTTTTGATTTATAAGAATACATATTTTAATTTTAGGGCAAGAGAAAGTTTTTTAGAAAAATACATTTTTACAGCAGGGAAGAAATTTTAGAAAATTTGCACAAGGGTTTGAAAAAAGTTTGATTGTAGAATTGATTGAAGGAAATATTGTTTGCATTTGTTGGATTTTGGATTGGATTCATTGGAGGAGGCTTGCACCAGAAATTCATCTCTTCCTGTAGCTTCTTGTACCAAGTTTTTCTCTTTGTGTTTTATTGTTCTTGATTGTTTTCTTTAAAATAGTAATGATTAAAGATTTGTTTGTTAAATTTGTTTTAGAAAATAGATTTGATATTAGAAGAAAAGAATTAAACAAATTTACAGCCTTTGCTTGTGAAAATTCTTGAGTGAAAATTGTGAAAACATTAGTTGAATTTAAATTATTTGGAGAAATTGATTTTATTGTTATTGAAATCAAACATAGAGATTGAACAATGCATTTAGAATGTTTTCAGAAAATGAAACTTTCTGTTTATTATCAAAAAACGGATTTTAAAATCTACAGTATAATTATATTTTCATGGTAAAATGGTCTGATTGCGTCGCCTCTAACTTTACTTTCGCAAACTGGGTTTTCAGGAAATTTAAAGGGTTTTTGTACTTTGAAAGTTTCTTACTTCTGTCCAAAAATCGTAAATACCCAGATTGCAGTTTTTGAGTTATGCTTGAAACATGAGACTGTTGTTAAATTATTTTCCCATGGCTGCTTTGAAAATAAAATAATAATAAATTGATATTTATAAATATTAATATTTTATGTATTGTTATTATAATATTAAAATATTATTTAATAATATTTTATATTATAATTTATAATACTAAAGTATTATATTTATTTATATTATTTTAAATAAAATTTGTATATTAGATTAGTGGAATTAAAATTATAAACATATGGGAAATTATTGTTTATTTTAAAATGGCTTGTTAAAAGTTTAATTGAAAGAGTTAAATATTTGATTTAAAGAATGCAATATATTATTGAATAGAGATTTAGAATTAGATTGATTAGTGTATATGTAAAATGGATAGAGAAACAATATGTTATTATATTAAAGTGATTGAATGTGTTAAATAGAAAATTGAATGAGATGTAAGATTTGGTTAGGAAATGGAAAGAGTTTACTTGCATGGATTTGTGTCGATTTAAAAGTAAATTAAGAAGTTGTTTTATTGATGAAACAATCAATTATGTTATTTATTAATTTCTATTTACATTAATTGAATCATTGTGATTGGATTATGAAAGAGATATGGATTTAGTATATCCAAAAGTAGTATCTTCCTCATGCTTATCTTAAAGGATTTAATTCTTTGTATTCAGTAAAGGGAAGTAAGTTTAATGGTTTTAGATTACCAATAATGAAAAGGGAAATAGGGGTTATGATTATTTTGGATGATCTACTTATCATTTCTTTGACTTTGTCAACACTACCTATTGAATGAGTATGGATTTAGGAAATCCAAATATTAGATTTGATTGATGACTTGAATGCTTTTGTTGCTATGTCATCAAGTTGCATTGTTGGTTTTGGGATTTAGTGTCAGTCATAAATTATAAGTCTTCAAGAAGAACTTAGAGGATAAGAGTTGTTGAATCTTTGTGCCATCTAGTTCTTTTCCCTTGGGTAGTGCATGGCGTCTTTTCAGTTTTACCCAGTTTTCATGAATGGGGATGTTTGCACCTCCTTGGTTTAGGAGTGGATTATGGGATCCGTGTCTCCTTGTATGGAGTGACCTTGTTATGTGGTTTCATCTTGTTGCCTCTTGTGAAAGGAGTGGACTATGTGTTATTGCCTCCAAGATATTTGGAGTGGGATCTTTTGTACCTCCTGTGAAAGGAGTGGACTTTGTGTTATTGCCTCCAAGATGTTTGGAGTGAGTTTCTATTATTTGTATCCTCCTTGTGTTGGAGTGGATTATGATTGTTTGGGTGTTTGGGTGTGTGTTGTCGAATAGAAGAGTGGCTTCTGTTAGGCGCTAGAGCCCAAAGAGGTAAACTGGATAACCTTCAGGAGTGGTTTAAACAAGTGATAATTAAAATAATGTACTTAGAAGATTAGGACTAACTTCACATTAATCAAGATAATTCAATCCTCACTCATAGACACAAGGGCTTGTTTAGACTTGGGATGAGTGAGAAGGCCTGGAATGGCAAGATCAACTATCTAGTTCTTGCGAGAGGTAGTTGATTCCGCATGAGTGAGTATGAGTGCCGGGATTCGGTTGAGGCCACCAGGATTACTTGTGTCGGAGCCTATGAAGAATGCCCAGAGGAGATCTCATGACAAACCTTGCGATGACACTCTATCTATGACAACTGTTGTTAATTATTTTATATGTATGATTATTTGAACATATTTGATCTACTTTATGTCTAGAAGCAATGTGACCTATGTCAGTGATGTTGGAGTTGTATTTGTATTGTACTTGAACTGTACATGTATTGTAATTGATTTGTACTTGTATTGTACATGTATTGTATTTGATTTGTACTTGTATTATACTTGAGTTGTACTTGATTCGTACTTGTATGGTGAATGAGTTGTACTTGTGAATTCATTTGGTGGGTTATAACAGTATGAGTCAGTTTGAGTCTGCCTTTGGTTAGAGGTAGTAGAATCTTTGCCCATGTTACTTTGTTACTATCTCATAGCATGGGGGTGGGCCTTCGGGTACCACATTGGTTGGGTGGAACATGCACCAAAACCGTTGGGTCCCCATCGATCTTCAGTACTTGGTGGCGAGGCATCCAGATGGACAGCTCGCGAATCTTGTTGTATTATCTTGCATTGTAATATTTAACTTGTACAAGTTATTTTATCCCTCTTATGTTTATGAGGTGAAATTTTGTAATTGTAATCTTTTGTACTATTGCCTCATTCTGGGAATGAGTGATGTATCTATTGGTTTAAGATAATGTTTATGAGATTGTATCTTGGTTCATTATCTTATTATGTTATGTGGTATTCTTATGATGTATGATGTTTATTTCATAAAGTTCATAATGCTATGGTTATATGTAATATGTATGTGTGGGTTTAAGTAATCCTAACCTTGTAGCCTTAGAGGTTGTTGTTAACTAGTAAGTGAATGTGTATGTTAAATGCACTTTATAAAAAAAATTGGTTCGCTTAAAATGTTAATTGCAACTTCCTTTAGGGTTACTTGGTGGGGCATTACACTAAACATTTCTATTTGAATATTTTGATTCTAATCCTAAATCCCATGGTTCATCAACATCACAACACTACATTAATGAGAAAAAAGTTAATGTCACACTAAAAGTTGAATACTATAAACTTTATATTTCAAGAAAACTACTCAAATCATTGTACTCGTGTATTTTGTACTAAACTAAACTGCACTTTATGTTTTTTTATCAATTAATAATGAACAAAATAAATTATTAATGGCTTGCAAGTAAGATATCCCTTTCTAGTAATATTTAAATTGAATATCGACACAAATTAACATTGTGTGGCATAAGAAGGTATCATAGCAATTGAAAGGTCAATTGTCTATATCAAATATAAAAAATCCAGTTGGCCAATGAAACTTCGATTAGTTGTGTACTCGTAAGACCCTAAAAGATGAAGAAATTTGAAAATACACTCCTCCAATCATAAAGTCTCATACTATAGAGCAGGTGAAAAAAATGATTATTTTACAATATTTATTTCTTATAATTTGAAGGGCCAACTATACTGACCCACATATAACTGTCCAAAACCTTAGACCAATGTATTCTTTTTAAATATAGTCAAAGAGTATCTTTGAAGTGGTAGTTTAAAAGGGTGAAACGAATTGATTATATTATATTATTTTATATTTTATATTTATTTATATATAAATGTTTATGGAAGACAAAAATTGGTGGATTGAAACAAATACTAAAATATATCATGATATTTTTTATTTATCATCTCAATATCTATATAAAAAATAAGAACAAATAGTACAACGAATGAAAGAATGGGACAAAAAATCATGAAAAATTTAGGTAACATTTCTAACATTCAAGATCACATAAAAGTATGTGATGGGTATGAGGCTATAAGACTGACTAAATTTGTGGTGGTAATAAATATACAATATGAACATGTATATTGGTGTGGGGTCTCTTTCTACTAATATCAAAAAACTAAAACTATGATCTAACCACTTTAGTTTGAGCTCCATTGGTATATGTGTGTTTGAAAATTTATTAACCAGGACTAAATATTACCTAAAATAAGATAACAAGAGATATTAGATTGTCATAAATCATCATTAAAACATGTGATGTCCAGCTTTTTTATTTCATTAATATAACATAATTCAATCTTTCGTCATGTAAGATGCGTTAGATGATCTACAACAATCCAAGATTATGAAAGTGATTCAATGATGCATGTAAGAGCGAGCAAGAGGGGATTGAAGTTGTTGACTTGATATTTCAAAAAACTTATCATGTATGTTTTCTACGTCCTATAGAAAATTTGAATATAGATAACATTTTCAAAAAGGAGAACCAAGATTAGAAATTAGAATATGAAAAAGTTATGATACATTATTAGATGTATAAGAGCACATTCTCAAAACATCTAGCTAAATCATCTTGGAATGTAGTGTTAAATTTTTACATAAGACTAGACACCATAATTTGGGTCATTTTAGCTCATGGTTTCCTATTTACCATTTAATAGTTTTCGTGTATTACATCATTTATGTTTTTATTTAGTGCCTAAAATAGAGGTTTTATTGTTTCTTGTAGCCACACCTCTATGTTTTTTGAATTATTCTAAATTTTATGTTGGTGTAGTCTTTGAAGAATTCCGAAAATTCAATTTGTATCATAATCTTATCGGTGTTGTTATAAATATAATTTATTCTAATTTTTTCAGTTGAACTCATCGTTTCTTGAAGATTCTTTCTCAAGGTAAAGACTATGTTACATTTAATGATATTTTTATTTATTTCTTGCAAAATATTTTCTTATCATAAATTTGTTATTCATTAACTTTCAAGGATTAACATACATATAAATAATTACTTGAAATAAAAATAGAGGGGTGGGCATTAAAATAGATGAATTTAAATTTTTTATCTACTTAAGAAATTTATCTTGTGTCATGCCCAAAATTTACATTAAGGAAAACAAAATATATTTTTTAAAACTTGTTAATTAAGGTATACATCTCTCTAATTGTGTGAGGTACATCATCTATCATATATAAACTTTACACCTTTGTGTAGTCACCCATTAAATCAACACAAAAAATAACTTAAAGGGATTCACTAAACGGTGTCTACTAGGCCTTACTTGCAAACTTGACACCATTCCTTCTCTTAATGTCAACTAGGTTAATCGAAGTCTTTGTTTGTTTAGAATAAGTCTTTTAAGGTTATTTTTTATAATAGAATGTTGACCCAATATTAATTCAGGAGCACCAAGGGTTAAGTTGAGATGAGTAAAGGTTAAATAATCCTGGATTCCTAAGGAGATTAAAGTCTCTTAAGTACATCTCTATCTAGTAGTTTATTTTTTATTTTGCATAGACATAGTTAAATAATCTTAGACTCCATTTCAATGAGTTAAGACATTACCATCATTTGGACCAAAGTTATCTAACTTAACCTATAGATAAACATTATCACATAAAGGTGATTCAATCTATTTGATTATATTTTATTATAGGCGTCGATGTAATCCTCTCGTTGATATTCACTAGATAATGTGAGGACATGTTAGGTTTTATTTAATATTTGAAGCCCCTCTAAGTCCCAATAAAAATTAACTATTTTATTTTAACAAGTTATTTGAAAATGATTATGATATAATTAGTATACATACTTATCTCATTCTTTAGAATAATATGACATCATCATATTTTTTGAGCTGATTAAATTACACCTACAATGATTTAATTTAGTGTAAGACCCCTTCATTTTTCTCTTTTGATCGAATAATGTTTTGTCTGGTTATGTCTTATTTTATGTTTTTACTTTAATTTAAAAATCAGTTGCTATTTGATCACTATCTGTAAAGCGATGTGAATGTGATATTTTGATGTGATGGTGTTTGATCTTGATCTTATCATTGTGACATGCTTTGGATTAGCATTGTGAACATTTGAATTAATATTTTTTTATGTTTTGACTATATTAATGATGTTAGATTCATTGGTCACTGATATTGTATTGGTGAAGGGGATGAGAGTGCACAACTCACATGCGATCACCCTACGATTTCGTGATTTCCTCTTCATGGTGTGTTTTATATGATGCAAATATACATGTGTGATATGCTTTTGTTTGTAGGTTAATAGATACAAGACATCGACTCCAATTGGTTTCACAGGTTCGAGAGTGTCCATTGCCCAATGGTATTGGATTGGAAGATAGTAGCTAGGTTTTTTGTGCCAAGTCATCACCCTAGTCATAGTGTGTCATCAGGTTTTAGTCTAGTTTAGTTGCATTAATTTTTTGCTATTTGCCTTTATTTTACTTTATTGCAAGTTGAAAGGGGTAATTAAATGGCTTTATGTATTTAATTGGTTGATTAAATTAATCTGGTAATGATGTGAGGAATCTTAATTAATTTAATTTGATTAATAAAATGATTTAATCTTGGATTAAATTAATTTTATTGATTAATTAAATTGATGATGTTTAAATTAGATAAGTATTTCATTGTGAAATTATGGATGTAATTTTTGAAATTGAAATGATTAAATTGGAAATTTTGGAAAAGGTTTTAAATTTCTTTTTTTGGAAAATTAGAAAAATGCAAATTGAAAATTGGGATATTTGATGTTTTATTTCAAAAAATTGATTACAGTGGTTGAATGAGATATTTTTGGGATATTTTGATTATTATGAATTTTTCATGAGGTTTGAAGAAGTTATGGAAAAAATGGAAAATAGAAGAGAGGAGGAATTGTTGCATTTTTGGGGGTTTTGGATTAAAGTTGTGAAAATTTGTGGAGCTAAAGTTGGAAACTGAGCACTATCTGGATCTTGTCACAAACTCAAGGAAATTAAGTTCATTTCTTTAAATCAGTTGCTTTAAATAAGTTTTTAATTGTATATGTGTTGAAAATATTTTGGGAAAATATTTGAAAACTGTTCTATGATTGCAAAAGAAACTCAGTTGGATTCTTGTTTTCAAATTGGGAATAAAACATCTATTTAGCAATGGATTGCTTCAAAGAAAACAAAATGAGATTTATCACTGTATATGGATGTTCTACTTTGTTCCTTTGCATTTTTTGTTGCAATATGGTTATGCAAATGCATATATATATATATATATATATCTTTTCTTTTTTAAAATATTTCAAAGGGGGGTTCATGCTGTTATTTTTTTTTTTAAATACCCTATGTGAGGGCACGAATTTCCAAAAAAAACCGCAAATGTTTAAAATTTAAAAGAAAAAAAATATGTATAAAAAAAAAAAGTTCTTGTTGGGCGTTGGGGCTTAACCCACAGCCACTCCCATGGGAGGCGCTATGGAGAGTTGGGATAGCTGCCCCAACTCCCGACCACGTGGTGGCTTGGAATTTTTGCCACCATAGTGGTGGTCGGGTGCGCTAAGCACAACCGATCCACCCACTGTGGTGAATGGCTATGCACAACCGCAGCCACCACAAGGGTCGATGCTGCCTCTGCCTAGCCACTGCCACCACCTACAAATTGTGGTCGGCGCCCAAACCCTCCACCTAGCCTTAAGCACGTGGCCAGATCAATGCATAGTCGCCCAACCTTTAGTCTTGGCGCATGACCCAAGGTGCATGAGTGGCTTCTTTTAAAACACAAAAAAAAAATATATATATGTATATTCATTATTTTATATTATATCAATTTAATATTAAAATATGAATCTATTTTATATTATATTAATATAATATTAAGTAATAATATATATAGTTGATATTGTTATTTCTTTAATATATATATATATATATATATATATATATATATTAAATGGGGAAGTTATATAATAGCATGATTATGTGGCGATTGAGGAATTTGTTTAAAATAATATGTGAATAGATGAATTTTTTATCTTATTTTAAAATAATATTTATTTCTAGAATAAATATTTGATTTTAAGAAATAGATGATTTAGTCGATTTCAAAGTGATATATATATATATTGGAAAAGAAGAAATTGTTTTAAAATAATATGTTAATAGATGAATTATTGGAGTTGAGAGTAATATGTTTTAATAGCTAGAACAAATGATTTCAAATGATTTATTTTGCAAGAGAGAAATATTTATTTTAAAATGATATTTTTTGAATAGTTGAAATAAAGGGTTAGTTTATTATTATTTAAAAAGAAAGTAGGGAAATTAAATGAGTAGTGCTAATTTCTCCCTTATCTAAAAAGATGTATTTTTAATTTGGTTTTATTGATGCAATAAATTACTAAATGTAAAGAGGAAATGGATTTAGAATATCCAAAGGTAGTTTCTTTCAATTACCTTTAGTGAGCTTTTCCTTCATGTTCTTGTTTGGGGAAATGGGTAACTGTCTTTAATCTGTAAGTCTTCTAGAAGGCCCTAGAGGTTGGGGTTGTCATTTTGTGATGTCAACCATTGGTTAACTCTCATGGGTAGTGCATGAAGTTATGTCATTATTTTACTCAGTTTCTATGAATGGGTATGTTTGGTGCCTCCTATGAAATGAGTGGATTATGTGATTATGACTCCTTGTAAGGAGTTCCTTTGTTATGTTTTTTACCTCCAATGTTTGGAGAGGGTTTTATCTTATGTCACCTCCTAACAAAGCAGTGGTCATCTTATCTTGTTTGTTTGCACTTTGGTACCTTGGGTGATGGGATGGTATGTGTGTTGTCAAATAGAAGAGTGGTTTTTGTAGGGGCCAGAGCCCAAAGAGGTAAACTGGATATCCTTCAGAGGTGGTTTAATCAAGTGATAACTAAAACAATACTTAGAAGATTAGGTGGTACGTCTCACTAATCAAGATAATTATGCCTCACTCATAGAAACAAGTGCTCATTTAGACTTGGGATGAGTGAGAAGGCCTTGAATGGAAAGTTCATCTATCTGGTATGTACGAAAGGTATTCGATTCCGCATGAGTGAGTATGGGGGCCGAGATTCGGTTGAGGCCACTAGGATAACCCTTAGTTGGGGCTAGAGCCTATGAAGATTCCTAGAGGAAAACCCATGACGAGCTATGTGATGACACTCTGTCTAGGACAACAGTTGGTATTTGATTATTATGGGTATGGTTTCCTTAACATGCCTAATGTGACCATATTTGGTATTTGATTATTATGGGTATGATTTCCTTAACATACCTAATGTGACCATAGTTGGTATTCAATTATTATGGGTATGGTTTCCTCAACATACCTGATGTGACCATAGTTGGTATTCGATTATTATGGGTATGGTTTCCTTAACATACCTGATGTGACCATAGTTGGTATTCGATTATTATGTGTATGGTTTTCTTAACATACTTGATCTGATTTATTTCTCAAAGCAATGTAACCAAGTCCAGTTGTACTTATGTCGTACTTGTGATGTACTTGAGTTGTACTTGTATTGTACATGTGATTGGTTGTGTCAGTTTGGTTCAGTTATGATTCAGCCTATGTTTAGAGATGTTGGTCTTGTCTAGGATTCCTTGTTACTATCTCCTAGCACTAGGGGTGGGCCTTTGGGTTCCACTTGCTTGGGTGGCGTGCACCTTAATCCGTTCAGTTCTTCTTCATATTCATATGGACAAGACTTCGAGTTGGAGAGCTCATGGGATTCAGTATCAGTTCATGCTTTATTTCATTTGAGTTAAATCTTGTAATTTATTACCCTTGATTTGTTATCGAGGTGGAACATTGTAACTATAACCTTATTTATTGGATTTACCTCATTCGGGGAATGAGAGATGTAAAATCTTTATTAAATTATTGTTACTGGAAACCTTTGGTATCTCTTACCTTTGCGTTGATGTAATTTATCTTGTATGGAATGTATGCGTTCTCATTATCTTAAGTAGATAAATGTTATGGATTCATTTATGTTGTTGTGGGTTAATAATTAATCTTAGTCATGTAACCTTAGGAGTTGTTTGCAATGGTAGTGAACTTTCATGTTCCTTGAACTTTCTCTAGGGTTGCATAGCGAGGCATTACATTTAGAACCCTTTTATGGAGGGACACCAAAATCACACTTGACTAATTTTAAATGGTTAATTATTTCCCTTATTGATCTAAGGTTACATTTCATTAGGTTAGCTTAATAAGGGTTTTAAAGCCTAATTAAATTATAAATGATTAATTCCTTAAGATTACCTTTGTTCTATTTGATTCATTTATCATTAATTAGTTAGGACTTAGTCATCTCTAATTTTCAGGGGGGGATGACACATCATTAACTCATTCCATCTTCAATGTAATGTTGTATTAATTTTTTATTATATAATTTCATATTTGATACTATGGCTAATCAACTTTACAGCTTTACCTAGTTAAATATGTAACTAGAATATTGACTTTAACTATGAGACATTACATGTGGTTTAAATTGGGTGCATCCATAGGTAAGCCTCTTTCCTAAACCTTATTAAAATAATTGTTTATCAAA